>OX104117.1:70751102-70942915 GCA_944474755.1 Limnoperna fortunei
ACCTTCTTCTTCTCTGTATTACCCTCCTGTAGATAGGAGCACCTCCACCCCAGCGGAGTATAGTGGCTTAGTGGATTGCGGTTATACTGTTTCCGAATATTGATTTAGAATTATCTTTTGCCATAATTTAGATAGTTCAGTATTAATTGTTTTCTATAATTATATATGTACAGCATACATTTAAATAGGATCTGTTGTAATATATTTACAGGTATTTTATAGTTCCAACATAAGCATCTGCCATCGATGCATGCAGTGTAAAGTGTTGGTGCGTTGTAATATTTATGGTAATTTTTATTTTTTTTGTTGTTGCTTATTTGGTTAATTTCAATAATGGTTCTATATGAATTTTTATATTTATTGTAGGTTATGGTTTATACTATAGTATAGCGCGGTTGCCCACACTAACCACTTATACAAGAAAAAAGAAAAACAATATTAATATTGAAATAAAATATATACATCTTGTATGAACTAAAATGGATAAAAATGAGAAAATGATCAATCAATATATTTGCTAAAATGAGATTTTAAATCAAGGTTATATACATGTTGGGTGCAATGTATGCAGGGGGCATTCCTAATATGTAGGATATTTCACTGAATATATCTAGCTGTGACATAGCTAATGCAGAATGACATTTTCAGAACTAAAGAAAAAGCTTAAAATATTTTCTTCGTTAAAATCTAAAACCTTTATTATAATGGGCGATATCATTCGTATGGGACATATATATATATAAATGTTATAAATGTCAATATAAAAATTATGATTTGGTAAAATCTAAAATCAGAGCATATTAATTATAAAATCTAAAATGGTGTGTATTAACTTGCAGTCCTGTATTTTCCATTATTTCTATTATTAAGAGTCCCACAGGACCGTGGGAGCATGTGTGGTATATGCTTGTATGACCTTATACATGTATTTGTTGTTTGATTTAAGAAAACGAAAAAAAAAATAAATAGTTTATTTTAACTCCTTCAGTATATTCAGACGCATCATGTGCAATTGAAAGAGGTAATTCCTCGCTTTTTCCTCCACTAATTCCATTAACTGGTGAGAGAGGATTTCTGTGAATGATGTGCAGTCCGCTATGAGTTTGGTTATCACAAACTTATCATTGAAATGTTTTTTCCAATTGGATATGGATATTGCTTTAACAATTTCTTCCTTAATATCATTGAAAAGATTGATTCTGATTGTACCAAGAGTTGGACATGTAGTGACCAGGTGTATTAAGTCTTCATTTTCTATCTTGCATAAAGGGCACAACGGGCTTGTATTTGCGTTGTTGTATTTATGTTTGTCTGCCTGCAGAATGTACACTCCAGTCATCATCCGTGCCTTTATTGTGGCTTTTCTCACTTCCAGCCGTGTTATTGTTTTAAGATTCCAAACAAAGGCTGGTTTCCCTATATTCATACGCCTTACATCCATAAATTTTAGACCAGACTTGCATGTTGCTTCTTTGATGAAGAGGTCATACCAGTATTTCTCTATTTTATATTTAGTTACTTCTTTCCATGCCTCTTTTGTTGGCGGTCTCTGATTGAGTTCCCCTATTGATGGCAGTTCATATAATTCCATTAGTTCCATGCTTTTATGGAAGAAGCTTTTTTTATTATCAAAATTAGTGCTAAGTTGCCTGATCATTACTTCTTTTACTTTGGTATTGTTACATTTAATAATAGAAAAGAGTAATGCCAAACGTCTTTTGTGTATTTCGGCTGTAATTGGGAGAGCCCCTAGTAGAAGATGTACAACACAATTGGCTGTTCTATCCGGCAGTGACATCATTATTCTCAGACATTTTCTGTGAAAAATCTCTAATTGTTCTACATCTGCTTTTGTTATTGGAAGGACCTCAAGCCCATATACAAGTCTTGGTATCACATATGCCTTATAGATATTGTATGAAGTGTTTGGATCTAGACCATTTGTTCCATGTAGTCCAGATCCCATTAAGGCGTATTTTGTCCTCATGGCGGATTGGATTCTCTTATTTATATTAATTTTCCCTTCGTCCTTCTCTGCTCTAGTAATTCCCAGATGATCACTTTGGCTAGTAGTTTTAATCTTGTTGTTTCCTAGATACCATTGATAGTCTATCTTCTTTTTTGAACAATCTATAATTTGAGTCTTGGATGGATGAATTTGATAATGGTGTTCTCTAGCGTATCGTTCAATGACGTTGAGCATTATTTGTAACTCATGTTTATCACTGGATATGAAGGCGATGTCATCTGCACATGTTGGTGCTCCAACATAAATGCTTCCTAGTTGATACCCAACACTGTTTTTCTCCAGCTCTTCTTATAGATCCTGTACAAAAATCTTATATAAATGTGTGGAAAGTATTCCCCCTTGTCGGACCCTTGGTGTATTTTAAAAGATGGACTCAATCCATCTAGCCATTTTACTTTTGAGCTTAATCCACTGTAAAGATCTTTCAGAATCCTCCAATATATTGGGTGCAGGTTTTGATCAAGTGCTTTATCCATTAATATTTCGTGTTGTACAACGTCAAAAGCAGACTTCACATCGAGTAAAGTTATGCAGAAAGGCTCATTTTCTTTCTTTTTTTCATTTCTAGCTTCTGAAATTATCAAGCTGGCCATTAATGGACACAACCCATTGGTAAATCCAAATTGTAGTTCTGTTGTTGAGCTTAGGTTCAACCTTGGTATTAGTGCATATTCAAATGTTTTCCCCATAACTGCTGTGACTGTTATTCCCCTGTTATTTCCTAATATGGTTGGGTCTTTGTCTTTTTTCAGGACTGGTGATAGTATGCCTGTTTTGAAGATTTTGGGTATAACGCCTTCCTTCAATATATTGTTAAAAATTTTGGTAAGGATTGGACTGATGGTGTATTTTGAGTGCTTGAGATGTTCTGCTGCAAGTCCATATTCATCTTGGCTTTTCTTAGAGTTTAGCTGCTCAATTGCTATAATAATTTCCTTTTCTGTAAATTCTAATGAAGGATCCAGTATAATATCCTCTTCCTCTAATTTCTTTCCTACGTGTTTTTGCCTAATTCTGCATAAATCTAAATATTTGTTGTCATACATTTCCTCTTTTGGTATACTCAGGTCCTCGTAATATTTTGCTAGACCTTGTCGCTGTTTTTCTGCTGCATACTCTAGCTTGTCATCTATAGACAGACAATTTGTTTCTGCCATTTTTGCTGATCTATTACGATTTCTGAGTCGATGGAATAGTTCCGAATTGGGATTTTGCATGATTTGTTGGTAGAGTTTTTCCCGGTCTAAGGCTTGTTCTTTTCTAATCGTAGCCCGGAGTTTCCTCTTCTGACTTTTATGGATAATTGCTGTCTCATGATCTTTATTTTTCTTGTGCTTCTTCCATTCATCATATGTAATTTTACATTTCTGTATAAGTTGTAATACCTCTGGGGATGCTTTCCATCTAGGTCCTTTCATTTTAATAGTTTTGATGGTGCTGACTTTGTACATGCTTCCTGCATTACCTTTCCGAGGAATTCTATCTGATCGTCTGTGTTTTCTATTTCCTGGATCTGACTAATTCTTTCTTGGATTAATATATTGTATTTCTTTCTGTCCATGTCTTCCCATTGTATTTTATATTTAGCTTTTTTATTTGTGTTTTTATGTTTCTGACTCTTTGGGATGTCGACAGTAGTTTTCAAACGGACAGCTGTGTGTGCCGAAAGATTTATCCCAGATTTTTCATCAATTTTGTATTTTTGTATAATCTTTCGATCCTGGACAAATATGTAATCTATCTGTGTGGAGGAGGTTCCTGCATGGTGGAAGAAAGTATGATCCACTATCCCATCTCCTCCGTTTATCAACTTGTTTTCAATTATGAAGTTCTTTAATAGCCTGTCATGCGGGTTTGTCCTTTCCAATATTGTTCCATTCATATCGCCACATAGAATAATTTTGTGTGTTTGCCCATATAGGGATATAATATTGTATATGATATCTAGACATTCAGCATACTCACTCCTCGATTCTTTCTGACAGGTTGGCATATACGCATTGATGAGGCATATATTTTGACTTGAGCTAATCAGTATAGCTTGAATTCTCTTATTCCCCTCCTTAAACTTCTTAATATTGTTTGTCCATCCTTTTGGCCACAATATTGCTACCCCGCCCTTTCCTTTTGGTAATTTAAATCCATCCAGTATATCGTTCGCATCTGCACTCCTACTGAAATTATCCATAGTTGGTATTAACTTATGCAGATCATTCTTTTGGAAATCCCAAAGATGGTGTTATTGTAAACATAGTATAGTTTTTGAGAGGTCAAGCGACAGCAAATATGCGATGTTGGTCCTGATCCCTTCTATGTTGCAAGTCATAATCTGTAGTTGTTGATTGGATGTTTCACGTCTGGGGGCCATTTCGTTAGGCTGGCATACCGAAAAGGATGTTCGTTGTTTCTTTGAGGACAAATATCTTGTCTTTCCTTCTCATTTGAGCTGTTTTGAGTATTTTCAGATGTTTGATTGTTCTTGTTTATACTGGCTATAGCTTGGGGAGGGTGACCAGTTCTCTCAGGTTGATGTCTTATTACTTGTTGTCTTTGTACGGACCCATATAATTGTGCACCTCCGTCCGTCTGCTGAGCAGGAGTTGGAAGTAATGTTTTCCTTGGTGTCATATCCTCCAATATTCTATTCCCGATATTTTGGTCACTTTTTTGTTTGCGGTTTCCATTTCCAATCAGCGAAGAATGAGTTCCTCTAGCAATATTGTGGGTCAATTGTTCTCTTTTGTATTCTATATTTGGGTCCTGATACTGATCATATTTTCCCATTGGTGTCTGCTCAGGTTGAATATTTTGTGATTGAACCCTTTGCCAATTAGTTGGTAGCTGTCCATATTGCGCTTGGATGGTACTCTGCGTTTCAAGTTGGTTATGTTGTTGGTTATATCCGTAGGTTTGTTTATATGAGGGTAGACCTGAATAGGTAGGTATTTCGTTGTCTGTGCGGTAGTGATGCTGATACTGGTTGAACCCTGATTGGGTCATATAATGTGGCGGTCTATTTGGTTGACTGTATTGTGGTGATCGTGAAAACTGTTGTGGAAATCCATTAACCAGTTGGATTGGACCCGGATGGATGTTTACCAGGTGTGCTGGACCATATTGAGGTGGTGCTGAGATATAACTACTTCCCTGATGTGCTTGTGCTTGAGGTATTGGATTATGTTGTCCTCTCCATATTCCTTGCGACATATTTGGTGTTGTTAGGTTATGACTTTGATAACTTCCTTGATAGGAGATCTCTAGATTTGGTCCCATAGTCGAATTGTGACAGCTTCTACCTTGTAGTGCTAACTGGGTGGTAAGGGCTGTTTGAATACACATATTTTGTATCATCTGTGCTTCTAACATTCTAAGCCTATGATCTAACAAGGTTTCTCTAATCTCTGAATGATTACATGTGTGTTTTTGCTGTTGTTTTGTAGAAGCCTCTTGATTTTGTTCAGTTTTGCCTTCTGTTAGTGTTTCTATTAATTTTCTCATTTGTTTAACATCATTTTCAAGATTCATGATTTTAGTTCTCTGTGCCAGTATAATCTGATCCTCTTTATCAGATTTTGTTTTACTCTTAGTCTCCTTTTTCCCTTCGCTTTCTCAACATTGGTTTAGTGAGTTTACTTTAGAGCTATTTGTTGCTGAGTTTTTTCTTCCTCCTAGTAATATATCCTCATTATCTTGATTAACAATTTTTTCAAATGTTTCTTTTCCTATTGGCTGACCTTGATTAGCAGTTTTTGCAGATGTTTCTTTTCCTATTGGTTGGGTGATTATCTCCCTTCTATTAGATACTTCTATGCCTGATATAATATCTACCTGCTTTTGTTGAATCCGTGTGGATTCTTCACTTATGGTTTGCCTCCTATCAAGTTTTTTCAAGTATGTTATCTCTTCTATTTCATCTCTGGATGTATCTATTTCAACGGTTAGCTGTTTATGTCCCTCTTGCTCAGCTCTTTGAGTGTGTTTGTTAACTTCACATGAGAGATCTCCAATCTCAACTTCCTGCATCTCTTCTCTTCTAGTATCCTCATACAAAATATCGCTGTTACAGTATCTACAGATATAGTCACGTCCTTTTAGCTGTATTTCTACATCTTCAGGTAACCCCTCGCATTGATAATGATACCAAAATTGGCACCTGTCACATCCTATTCCATCATCAACATATTCATTGCAGTGAGAGCATATGTTTTTGATTGAGTCACACACTTGTTGTCCTTCAATGTTCAGCAATTCAACTTGTCCTAATTGCTTATTCCTACATGATATCTTTCCTTGCTGAACCTCTATCGAAGAGTAAGTGCTGAGCTGATTTAGATATGTGTGGATAGTTTTGTTTAACATATCTAGCTCTTGGTATTTCACTCTGACTTGATTGCATAGCTTATCAAAAATGTCATTAATAAAAATGTCGACTCTGCAGCCATTTATGTTGAGCTTACTTTGTGGATGATACATGTTTATTGTAAACTTCAGCTGGTTCCCTGCCTCTCCATTTGTTTTTCTGTTGTAGATTTTGTAACATTTGTCTACTGTATTTCCCTCTTTATCAACTCCTTCTTGTATAGCTTTTGTTGCATAGCTTTTACAAAAGTCAATTTCATTCAGGTGTTTCGGAATTTTACTTCTAAAGACCTCATAGGCCCCTGTGCTTACTTCTATGACGAAGTTTTTCCCTGCTTTAAGTTGGTATGTTAAATGTTGTCTTAAGCACTGATCCTTTTTTTCTCTAGGGATTTCTCTTTATTAAGAGTGTAGTTTCTTATACTTGTTATTTTTTCATCATCCTTGTTTGTACGAGCTTCAGTTTCTTTATCAATTCGCATTACAGTGAGATCATTCACTGATGACATACTTCGCATTCTCTGAAGCTCCATCTAAATGTTATTGCTTTCATCTGTTCATAATGAATCGGTGTTTTTATCTTTCTTGTGCCTAACTAAAAAAAAAAAAAATAAAAAAAAAATAAAAATAGAAAAGAAAGTTTCAAAATGCTTTGATCATCATGCTATTTTATTATGGTTTTTCCTATCGGTTTTGTCTTTCTATAGGATTTTTTTTTCCTTTTTTCTGTTTCTTTCCTTGTTTTCCCCTTCCCCTTTCTTACTTCTTTCTTTTTCTTCTTAGCCCCCTTTCTTTCTTTTGTTTTATGTACCTTTTGTGTGTGTGTGTATTTGTTTTACGGGTTGCTTGTGGATGAAGGGGGTTATTCCCAGCGTCTAAATGGTTATATTATATATTATATATTGCCAAAGAAACGATTTCATAAAAATGGCGTGTTGAAAATGGCACGTACACCCGCGTACAAAGTGAAAAAAAAGATTTCATAAAAATGGCGTGTTGAAAATGGCACGTACACCCGCGTACAAAGTGAAAAAAGATTTGTATACCACGTAGACGCTCGAGATTTAGCTGGTTGTTTTTTTAAGGATGTATGCTGTACTTCCTGAACTATGAATTATATATCAATGGATATGAATTATCAAAACCAGTCTAAAAACACAATTTTTCTCTCGCTACTAAAATCCACACATGCTCCTTCCTCACCGGAAACAAAATAGGTACCACAATGACAAGGAAGTTGAATATATTGGAATTTCTGATGCCCTAAAATGTGTTGTTGGCTTTAGAGAAAAATTATCCGATTGATACCTTCATGTCATCTGAATTTATTGATACACTTCCACAATGCATTCTTAATCAGCCTTCATATTCACAGCCAAAAATTTACAACTCATTATTTGAAGAAACAGTACAGTGCTCATGATCCAATGGCAGATGTTTTGGTCTAATTACCATTATTTGAAATATTATCACCCAGTTCGGCATTGAAATCTCAATTGTCAAGAACTACTGAATCAGTTAAGTAGAAAGTTAACAAAACCACTGCTTACAGTGCTGACACTTCTTACTGACAGCAGAGTTATTACTAATTGTATGGCAACTAAAATTGCAAACAATGACTTAGGTCTTTGTCACCATAAACTTGCCATAAGAGAGACAGGCAACCAAGAATAGAGAATCTTTTTACAGAGATATGTGTACAAACATTAAAAGCCAGTGTCACAAAGTAAACAAACATAATTCAGGCTTCAGTAGCCTATCTGAATGAATAGGAAGAATGAACTTCATAATTGTCTGACGTTTTGAAAATTGCGAGAGATTGCATAATAAACAAATTGGTTTCGGTGCCTAAAACGCGATAAACCCTCGTTCACAAACGAATTAAGAGAAACGGCAAAACGTAATCGTCTTAGAAAAACACGTCTAAAGTTTGAAAATGAGATAGACATTTCTAGGTATAAAGAGCAGAGAAACGAGGTCAACAATTTGAAGAAAATTACAAAAGGAATATTCAAACAAAATGTGTATAATATTATTCTTCAAAATATGTGAACTCCTAAAACATGCCGGAACATAATGAAAATGTTGATACAGTCGAACAAAGGATCTTCGAATAACCCCTTACGCTCC
Source organism: Limnoperna fortunei (assembly GCA_944474755.1). Taxonomy (NCBI): domain Eukaryota; kingdom Metazoa; phylum Mollusca; class Bivalvia; order Mytilida; family Modiolidae; genus Limnoperna; species Limnoperna fortunei. The sequence goes on from OX104117.1 coordinate 70,759,621, forward strand.
AAAACGTAACATCTGATCTTACCAGTGATATTTTTGTTTTTGATGACAACAGTAAAGGAATGATTTTAAATGAATATTTTTCATCGATTTCTCGGCTAAATGACAAAAATGATGTAATTCCTAACTTTGATAACTTTATTATATTATATAATATAGCATTAAAATAATCTTCATAGAAACAAGTAACGTAATTGATATTACAAAAGTTTTGAAGCCAAACAAAGCTTCGGGTCCAGGCAAAATAAGAAAATGCTGAAAATTTTTCCAGAAAAAAATAACAATTCCTTTACAAATATTGTTTAATAGATCTCTACAGAAGTGCAAGTTTCCTTCCAATTGGAAACTTGGAAATGTAATACTTAAAAAATAAAGAGACCATTCATTACTCTCAAATTATCGACCGATATCCCTTATTAGCTGTTCTGGTAAGGTCATGGAAAGAATAATACATAAACATGTTTATAATCGTCTAATCTCAAATACTTTTATATATGAATACAAATCAGGGTTTTTACCAAAATACTGTTTATCAGTTACTTCAAATGTACAACTGTATACTGAATTCTAAAGAAATGAAAGAAATTATCTGCTTTGTATTGTGCGATTTTTCAAAGGGATTAGATTCAATATGGAATTATGGGCTTTAAGTATAATTTCACGCCTTTCTCATTAAAAGCAGTTTGCTACGTTGGTTCAAAAGCTATCTTGAATCTTTGAAACAAAAAGTAGTCATTAATATACTGCATCGTCAACGCTATGGGGTATATATGCGAGTCAATCTAATTAAAATTAAATCTTTCAATTGCTCCACTCTTTTTGCTATGGTCGCTGCGTGTAGATCTAACAACATCCCATTACAGGTCACGTCAGCGGTCATATGCATAAATTTTTCGTTAGCCAATCAAAATCGAGCTTGGCCAATCTTAGGCTATACATTCGGAACATCGGCATTTTCCGTTCGACGCCAAAGTGTACCAAATGTATTACAATCCGGCAACAAGATTGTTACAGGAGATGTAAACAAACCAAATTGAAGCAAATTTTCTTACAAATATGGAATCTACTGAATAAACAACGTTGCGACAGGTACATACGATTAAAATCACAATGTGGTTTTTATTTGTGGAGTTTCATTCGTGCAAATCGAAGCTACACCAGCCCATTTCACCAGCCGTACCTGGACCAGGTGGAACGTGAAATCGAACGGAAGCATTTTTACACACTGGAATCGGACTGAAATGCTTTGTATTATTAAAAATGAAGAAAGATGTCCCCAGTTACAAAACTAATTGACAGCCTCCAATTTAAATTTGAACTGTCACCAACGAAGATATTGATGGTAAAAACTAAAAAGGTTTTTGGATCATGCGGTTTATATCGGCCTCCATTATAGTTTAAACTTGGATAAATACTTGGATAAATACGTGTTATTTTAACCAGGAACAGTAAATTTCACGCAAACATGAAGATTTCTTTAAAAAAATACGAAGAAAGTGGAAAGGACTTAGTGACAAGAAAACCAAGATGGTCATTAAAATGCTATGATTGCTTGAGCCAAATCTGTTTGGCAGTGCCTATATATGACTTGTTACTTTGTGTAATGTTACACCATCATAAACTAAAGGAACCCATTTATTGACTTAGAGATCACTCTAGACATTATTCATTTTTAATTGTTTATTTACAATTATGACAATAAACATAACACCTTACCTAAACTTTGTGTTCATATTTGAAATTGCTTCAGCATGTTCAGTTACTGAAATTTCTTCCACTGAACCGTGTAGCTTACACACTTCCTATAGTAAAACTTTCTGCATATCCTTTTTAATTTTCCCATTTGAAAAAATTTGTGTTCCAGATGTGATTTTATTTCAAAATCATGGTAGGGTATGTTTTTCAATTTGAATTTTTGTTTTTCTACTTTCATCAAATTCATGACCTTCAGTTTTTATTAGGAACCAAAGTACCCAACAGAAAACCTCAAACCTTCTGCTGACTTGTGAATTAAGGTAGTCGTCAACCACGTAATCAATTGTAGATTCAAGAGTCAAACCCTGTTTGACTTTGCTAAAAGGAGGAAACATTTAATTATAATTTGATTGAGTCAAGTTTTTATATTTCTTGTTACAAATGTACACAAAATGCATTATAGGCCAAAAAGACCAATCCAGAATGACTACCTTAAAAAGCAGGCACAGGTGGAAGGATTCCTAATTCTCCTTTAACAGTGTTTAAGGTAAACTAAAGTTGTAATATTCATGTACAACATGTACATTACTAAAATGTGCAATATGTCAAATGAATGTTAAATATATGCCTATACTAGTTTAGTTTCCACAATAGTAGTCAAATGCCCCAGTCCCTGGCTTCAGTGCATCCAGTATTAGTCTACATTATTTGCATTTTATCATGTACACCTGTTGGGGACATACCATACATGTACAGATTTTTGGCTCGTTTTTTCATCCAGCCAACATCAGGTTTACCTTTGCACTGCAGCATTGTTTAGGAAGATGATGTCACATCTTTATGATACTTAGCACACAGTTACAACATAATGCTATCTCTTCACGGGCAAATTTTTATAGTGTTTTGCCAAATATTTTCTAGCTAGAGTGAACTTAGAGAAGAAAAATGAGTGTGTTAACCAATATGTGTTAATCCAGACTTAAATGTCATCGATACACATTTTCTCATTTTCAAATTGTATTCGGGTGTATGTACTAGTAATTAGAACCAGACTCGACAGAAACATTACTTTCAATTGGTAAAGGTCAATGTAGTATACACAAGTGCAATTCTTCCTACTGGTCTGGAGTATCTTTGATATGTGCATTTCTTATCTTTAGGGGTCTTGGTCTTCTCTTGATTACAGAGCCCTTTATTGTGGCTGAGTGATTAACATAGTCATTTTACTTCTGATCAAGTGCCTGTCACTACTGAGGTTCTGGGTTTGAGTTTCATTGTGGGAGGGTGTGCTCAACTCCAATCTTAACTGACAAGGATTTCTAGTTTTCTTGTTTTTATACCAATTATTGTCATGGTTACTTAGGAACTGACCTAATCCAATAACTTTAATGTAGTACTTATCATAAGCTTTCACTAGACAAAATTTGATTTACCTAGGACTTAAGCTTACACAGATATAAAATATATAGTGTTTATGTAGTTGCCAGATTCCTATGTTTTGACACCCACAGGCAAGACAATAAAAACTGGAAAACGATATAATTGAAAATTTGTTGAAACTGACGTTAAATCCCAGTTGGTTACATGACTGTTAACACTGGGGTTGCAGGTTCGAGTCTTATTATGGGTGTGCTCAAATCTAATCACAATTTACAAAAGGTCATGGTTTTCATCATGGTACTTAAGATTGCTCCATCAATTAAACTGGATGTGACTATATAACTGACAAATTGCTGAAAGTGGCATTAAATACCATTCAAATACACAAACTAATTTCTATAAGAAAATTTAGTATGGTAATTGATATTCATAAAGGTACATACAATTAAATGTATTTGATCATCAAGTAATACTGAAGATTTGTTTTCTTCATCTTTATAGCCAGACTCGTTGTACTCTTGTTTATCATCATCAGACTCCATACCGACATTAGAACCAGATGAAACATATGTTGCATTATTTGCAACTGCATTTAGCAGGCATTCCACTTTTATGTTATTCCAAGGTCTTAAGTTCAGATGTATATTACATTAATAAAATTGTTTGTCAAAAAACTATCATACAACAGTTTTTGTTTCCAGAATATTTTTTAATTTCAAAGTCAGTTGATGCAGATGATAATTTTAATATAAAATAAAAGCAACTGAAGAATTCCAATTTCTTCCTGTCCATTGTACATGTATATCCCTTTGAAGTGCAATAGATGATAGGTTTTGAAAAAATAGCATTCTTTAAGGTACTGTTATCCATCTACAGTGTATTAGTCATGACACTGGTATCTTAATATACTGTTAATTTTTTTTCTTTAATCTGTTTTAACTCTTTTGTGAGTATTTGTGTGTAGTACATGTAGCACTTTGGACCAGAACAGAAAAGCCAGTGATGATCATCTTCTTCCCTGTTTAAATAATTGAAAACATGAGAAAATAAGAGCAGTCGCTTGGAAGAAAATAAGAACTTAAATTTTCTATAACATTCGGTAAAGAAGAAATTCTTTATGTGTATCAAGTTTATTCCCTATTATTCAGTCAACTGCATACCTTTACAGGAAATGGTTCAATAATTTTAATTCAAAGTTACAAATTGATTAGCGCCTTTAATCATACATGTAGCCAATGAACCAAGTTTACAAGCTATCCTTATGCTGTTATAAATCAAGGTACATGTATTTATCTAAACAATGGTCACATCATAAATGTAAACCATATTTAGTATTGTGAATAAATTTTAAATGCAATTTTTTTTAAACTGCATGTCACTGCACTCTTTTCAATTCTTGATTATTAATATTGCATTTTAATTACTTTCATACAGAATATAAGAATGTATCTATGTGGTGAGGTTACTTATAAATAACAATCCACTTTATGAAGATCTATACAAGTTGAAACTTTTATTAACAAGATACATTGTACTAGTAGATTAAAAAAAACAAGATGTAAACATTCCACTTACCAAGTTGGCATCATGTGTGAAACTCATCTAATTTGAACAGAAACTTGGAACTTTTGAAAATTGCTTCTCCATACAGGGTCACCAGCTGGACTCGGTGCTGCACAAATGATATCTATAAATCTGTCTTTGATATTGTGATATTTTCAGAAATCTGAAATGAATTTGTTGATAATGTTAATTTATACATGTATTAAGTGACTTGAATAACTATATAACTATTTTATTTGTAGCATTGATTTTCACACACCTTTTTTGGACAAATAATTTTTAGAACAAAAATTCCACAACTTTGTTTTACAAATGAGATGGCGTTTCATTAGTGGTGATCAATGTACCTTAAATTTTTTTCTGACACTCACAAGCCATGAATGTCAATTAAAACTAGAGCAATAGGAAATATGATGAATAATTCATGTCTACTAGTAGTTTATTGATAGATATTTGTCAAATGTTTAATATTAATTCCCCCTATCAATCTCCTAACCACGTTAGTTACATGTTTTATATACTTGTACTATTTTACTGATACCATGTGGTATGTTCATCGAGTTATGGTCATTTCGTACCCTGACCATTTCGTACCCTTACAAATATGGTCAATTCGTACCCATCGCTGAGTCAATTTGTACCCGGTGGATGGTCAATTCGTACCCGACTAAAATCGTAATGAAATTGTATGTAAAAATTAAATTGTAAACTTGGCCATGTACATGTTGATTTATTGGTCGAATGTTTGCTCGTCGTCTAGCCAGCAATATTTCAGCAAAATTCAGAACAACAACTAGTTAACAAAAAAATCATCAGGGAAGTGGACGAACCACGGGAATGCAATTTCGATTTCCACAGACAAAAATATGAAACATTTGAAAGGGGTAGATATTCCAGGCTTTTCTTGCGGCTACAATAAGAATATTCATTTTCGAAATGAACAAAATGGGTCTTAATCGTGCAAGGAGTGTGGCACTTTGAAAACACGTCACTCGCTATGGTCCGTGTCAGACTTTCCGTATTGGAACCTGACAATCGTCATCATGAAACGGCCCCCCCCCCCCCCCGTTCATCTATTTGGGTTGAACAAAGGAAACCCTCCAAGAATCGTCCCAATTTTACAATCAAGAAGACGCGCACGTCTGTGCAATTTATCATAAATATTAGTTTTGCAGTATATCTTCAAATGATGTGAAAAACATGCAGAGGCTGTTGAAATATTTGAGTTGCATGTATAATACAAGAAATGTTTTTATTTACACAACTTTCAAGTAAAAGATATTTTGCTGCGAAACTGTTTTGACATGAAAAATATAAACACTTCCTACAAAGAAAAATATTTTATATTAAGAATTTATATTATGAAAACCGTGATGCTGATTTTCGTCCTTGATAAAATCTTGAGAACTTTAAATAATGAAATGCTTCAGTTAAAATTAAAACGTGATATCGGAATAACGTGTTCTGTGTTTATCATTTAAGTGTTTGTTTTTAGTAAATTGAAACAAATTTTTGACCTTCATGCAACAAATAGTGCATTTACATCACGTCAAATCATTTACGGTTGGATTTAAAAATATCGTTAAATATGTGTCTCATATGAAAATGGTATAATGCATGTTGTGTACACAGTAACAAATGGAAAAACAGTTTTACATATATTCACCATATAGTATTTACATAGGAACATAACCAATAACGTAACAGATTTCGTTGAAACTCCATATAGGGTATAAACTTAAATATTTTTTGATGTCTAGGTATGTTTAAAGACCGATAAACGAAATAACAAATAACATATGAACGTATTTAATGTATAACGCACATTGACTCTTACGAAACAGTCATCCGAGTGAACTTTATTTTTTCACACAAATAGACCGTTGACCTAACCAGGTATCATACATGTGATATTACAAGTTTTAATTAAAAAGTGACAGCCCTTATACCAACAGTCCAACTGTATGCCATATGTACTGTATTATGATATAAACAAAATCAATACATCTGAGTGCGTTTATGTTGTTATCTTTTCCGAGCTGTTAAATTTTAAATACAAATAAAAATAGCACGCATCTCAACCCTATATACTAACTTTCTAAACCGATACATCAGGCAATTTATATGTAAAATTACATGAAGTTTTTTCATTTGACAAATATTCATTAATCTCATCACACTATGACTACATCTGTGGACATGAAGCATCAAATAATCTATTTATGAGATATTCTATTAAGAGTTAGAGTTCGAATTAAATTTCGCGTTCGACGTTCGAGTCGAAAGTCATACAATAATTTATAGTTATAGTAATTATTATTAATATGAAACCCTTTTAATGTCGATAACGGGGGTTTAAAGGATAAAAGGATCGTCTGTAAATGAAACTCGGAGAAAAACACTCACATGATGAATATTTTTCCAACTTAATTTGTGTACATGCATTAAAATGTAACAACTATGCATATATAAAATGAGCAGCACTTATAAAATCCATAATCAAATACGAATAACTATGTGTAATTAAATAACTATTTCTATTAATGACTATTAATTAAAACTAGTATAAAGAAGTAAAATACATTTTCTGTCTTAATAAAAATTGTTTGACTGTTATAAAGCAGTCAATGTAACAGCGCAGATAAGGTCCTCATCGTTTAAAGCTAACAAATAATATATCTAGTTTGACAGAAGTAATAATTGTACTTAAAGTGAACTTTATAGCTGTCCCTATATAGGCGTAACTTTTAATAAACTTGATTTGATTTGAGTTGCCTCTATTTTCGTTTGGATATTGTTTATTCAATTTATTTTACAATTTTTATTGCATTCCAATAATTATACTGCAAAATAATCACAAAAGAAGAAAATTGGTTAAATTATTGAAAACAATGATAAATATATCTCTTGAATAAATAAAAAATACTTGAAGTAAGAATTGTCACATTTTATAATGTAAATGAACATAAATAAATGTCTAATTCAATTACGACTTACTTTTATTTAACAATCATACATGTCACACTGACAAGACGGAGAATGAAATTTTCCTTGCAAGCACGCAGTGAAAACATCATTGTCAAAACGTTTGTTGATCTCAGAAATAGTATGGGTGCAGATCGCAGATCCTCGTGTGTCGTCTAAACAAAATTCATGTGGTTGGCACAAGCCAAATGACATGTATAATTGTAGAAATTTGACCATAACCCAATATTATATAGGTCATTGTTGCTGTTGTACAGGACGTTTTAATTACTTTGTAAGATGAGTACGTATCTGCATTCTTACAAAGTCTGGACATTCTATTGTAATAAGCTGCAATGGACCCAGGGACATTGGCTGAACGTAGCCTTTATAAATAGGCACCCATGGGTTTTATTGTGTTTGGTTTCCCTCTTTCTGCGTTTTATGTTTTTGTTTGTCTATATCCGGATTTGTAACTGTACTTTGGCTTTTGACAAATGTTGTTCGGTCGGTTTTCTTTGCTATTTTCATAAATCCAACCATAGCTTTATTGGATTTTGTAATGTGCATAACAGACGAATTACTGCTTCCAATAAAATACATGTGAAGATTGCCGCGTCCGGAAGAAATCCCGCATCAAAACGATTTTTTGTGATAGAGTCAGCGGGTTGATATCTATTTTTGATAGGGGACTATGGCCCAGTGAAACTGTAGAATTCTGATAGTAACAATATGTAAATCCACATAGAAATATGAGCAAGAACTTCAATTTGAACCACTTTTAAAAAAAAAAACAATTTGTATCTTTGTTTCATGAGTATCTAAACAATTATGTGACGATTTAATGTATTATAGTATTTGTATGTGGTATTTGTGCTATATATTTTGTTTGGTGGTCTCTTTCGATGTCTTTTTAGTATAGTTCAACTTTCAAGATGTTTACACTTTTACAAATTATTGTCTGATAAGAGTTACCTTGATCTTCTTTTTACATAAGTTGCATGATCTCCTTTAGTGAAAACTGATTCTGATAACACAAGTGATTTAAATGACTATATATAATGTAGTGGTTATGTAAAACATATCTTATCCCAAATGCATCATAAAAATGCTATCAGAGTCTTTTTATGAACCAATACTATGTTTTTCTATTTCTAATTAGAGACAGACAGCTCTTGCTCAGCCAGAAACATTTTTTCTTTTCTTTGTGTTGCGTGTCTGTCCAGACTATTTTTCACTGTCTTTGGTTTTCGATTCTAGTTGGCCGTGCGGTTTTCTTACATTTTACTTATATTGGGTTTTTAGACGATGACATACCTTACAATGCGCAGCCTACGTTTTACTGGTTTGTGTTAGAAATATTTTGGTCTATATAAAACGGCCATACAAAAAATGCACAAGAAAACGTGACAGTATACCAAAGATTACCGACAGCATCGTATAGAATATAGGCAACATATTTTCGTTGTTACGTGAAGACCTCGTACTAAGGAAACGCATAGGTAATTCTGCTTTTTGTGACATACTGCAATGTATCGTCTTATTGTATTTCGAATCTCCTAAATGGTTTGATTTTTCTCGATAAATTAAAAATGTGAAACTGTACTACATCGATGAAATTTAGATGCTATTTTACACAATACTGCATTTAGTTGATATTGGAAAACATTCTATCGAAGTTTCGAGATTAATTTAAAATTATCAGTAAATGATGAGATTAAAGGCGTTATTTTGTATTCGCATTTTTGTATAACAATTCTGAACGACAAAATTCGAATAACACTAGTTATTTTCCTGTCGATCCATGGGGTCGTCTATAGTTCATTTTTGTAATTATAGGTACGAATGTGGCTAGACAGATCACTTTGTATGCACACACTATGGACAGTAAGGGAACTGGAACATTTGATATTGGTACGACTGACGCAGAGGCCTTCCTGTGTTATCTGGTGAAAGAAATTCTTTTGCGCCTGCTTTTGAAACTGACAACAGCTTGTATATTTATGACGCGCCAGGCGTGTCTTGTGCACATTGTTTTTGTAGGTATGTCAACTGTTTTGCCACTGAGCCTGTGTTAGCATTTCTTCTGATATGGAGAGATGAATGGCCGTTTAGAATGATAAAGAACATTTCCAACGAGGGGAAATCAAATTTAGGAAATATCGAGCAGATTGTATAGTGTTTTAAAAATATGAAAGACGACTAGTGGAACATGCAGTCTAGCGTTTTGCTGAATCCTACAAATTCAAATCTAAAGAGCTCTTCCGTCCCTTGCCTTTGACAATACTGTCAACCTATTAACTATATGACTCAGTTTCTGCATTAACCAATCTATATAGTGTTTGCTTGTGATCTAACCGCACTATCACCATTTTTAGACCGGGTACCGGTCAAAAGAACTGCGTCTAGGCAGGAAAACTGTCAATTAAGATTTGAGTCGACCAAATGTGTTGGGCTACAGGACTCGACAGCGCAGAGTCACCTGACACGTCTCAAGGTGGCAGATAGGGGTGGTTTGTTAGGTCGTAAACGTAAGTTCTGATCGCAGAGCATAGTGGTTAACGTGTTTGGAGATAGCCTCTCATTGCACAATAAAGTAATTTGTTGTGGACTTCGACATAAGTAGGCTCGTTTTAGCCGTTGCAAAAGGCTAAATTATATGCCCCTACCGGCACTCCATATTTTTCCAGTGGCATTCAAATGTCAATGCCCTTTGGTCATCATTACTGAATTGATTTATTGTTTGTTAACTTGTTCGTCCTGAATATAGCTTAAAATACTGCTTGCTGGACGTGAAGGAAACCTCTGATTAATCAATCAACTAATCCATCTACATTCATTTATTTATTGAGTCATTCACTCACTCCTTACAGCCGTAGAGCACACGTTTTAAATATTTATTTTAGGGGTTAAGGTTTTCGAACATATACTGTTAAACGAAAGAAACGCATATCTCTTTTTATACTGAAATGGTCAATTTTATGAGGTGAAGGTCTGACCATTGGGTTTAGCTCTCAGCCAAATAAGCACTTTGAGACTCTTAAATCCCATCATCAATTCTATTCTATCACATTTAAATTTGGCTAACGCTTTTCACTTATCTTTTGTGGTTAATTCAACCGCTACATTAAACTGTTAAAGTGTACAAAAGCTAGAATTCATCTTAACGTTTAAATACTGCTATGCAAGTTGGCCCTGCTACTCAAAATATCCCTATAGGCCGTCTCCAGAGTATCACAAAGTGGGGTTGCAAAACATGAAAACGTATACCAGTAAAACGTAAACGTAAAAAAATTCTCGGCTGTGGAACAAATTACAACAAACTAACTCTACCAATGACCAACCGAGAAAGTGGTCGACCTACCAAAACGATAGCTTGAGTTCGTACACAAAACAATGCCAGGTCTCCCATGGGACTATCGTGAACAGAACAACATTAATGTTCTATCATTATCTCCCAAATTCGGCGGATTTGAACCGATTGTGGCACCAGCTGGATAAAAGTATGCGCCACTTTCAACCTCCACCTCAGAACATCGATTAGCTCTCAATTTTCTACATAGTGCTTGGATCGCGAAAGCTTTTTAAAACGATTAATATCAATATTATTAGATCATAATAAGAATAAATCCAAAAAGTGGTTATTAAGCCACCATTCTGACAGTTATTAAGCGTGTACTATACATATGCATACATCAAAATCATTTTGTGTTGCAATTCACGGGCATAAATAAACTCAGAGTATATTAAAAGAAACCATAAAAAGAGATTTCATATAGTGATGAGGAAGATAAAGCAATAAATGTCAGTCTATATTAGTGATTATAAAGGGATCTTAAAAATAATAATGATAAAACATGAATGTACCATATATGGATACTATTTTGGATAAGAACACATTGTATTTGTTTTGATTGTTAGTAGCTATATTTTTATCTCGGTGTTATAAAATCAAGAACACAGACTTTTCTTCTTTGGAGAGAAAAACCTAGTTAATGCAAGGATGCTTGGTACTGAATTTTATTTAAACAAATCTAAATACATGCACATTAAATTACACACTGTAAGATATTTAATGACATATACACATTTCTCTACTAAGTGATTGTCAGTAGTTATGTATGTTAATTATTTCTGAAAAAATTTGTTGAAAAACAATGTGTTGCAAAATACATATACCGTTGAAAGTGGTTCTTATCTTAAATTATATATTTCCAGATTGACAGTTTTGTTTAAGAATGTTTATGTGTATGTTGGTCAAAAATGATAAATCATGGTCAAGTAATAGAAGTTTTTTTATCAGTCTTTATTTATATTGTTATTGTGTTGCAGTGTATTTTACTTAAAAAGTTTGCCATTACTTTGTTTTATTTATTTATCTTTTTTTCATAAAACTTACTGCACTGCTATTTTTGTTACTTCTATTCTTTAGTGTTTCTTTTGTATTTATCAAACATTGTATGTGTTAACAGTCATTAAACATGACATTCTAACCGTCCTTGTTTGTCAATCTTGTGTTTACTATTCTTCTTATTAACGATGCTTTGATTATATTCTTTGAATGATGGAACTGTCTGAAAAATAATAATTAATTCACTGTGGAAGGAACACACTTTGATTTCTTTAAGAGAGTACGAGTCTCAGCATTTTGCTACGTTAGATCCGCTCTTATGTAGTAAATCAATAAAATATCAATTAGTAAATTTTAATCAAAATAAAACAATAATTGTAACACAAATGATATAGTAATGAATTCGTATTAATTTACATTGATTTGAATAAAAATTATTAACGAGTTATTTACGATTACGATAGTTTGACAGTGACGCGCCGTTTTACGGCAAAGTAAACAAATCGCGGGAATCGCTGCAGACGAAACATGGGCCGGTTTAAGAAAGGCGGATTTTCAGCCAGGAAATACAAAGAAAGATACAAGAATGTTGCAGAAGCACAGAAGGAGAGGTGGCGACAAAGCAAATCAGAGCACTCATATTCTACACGTCAAACTTTGCCGAGTAAGTGAAAGAGACACAAACTTGTATGCTAGCTACGGTGGCCCTGCTACAGTAATTCATGTAGTGGCAATTGACCGGGAGTCGACCTTTTTACCACTTTCACAGAAAAATTGTACACTTTTCAAGCCAGTTAAAAAGTAAATTTACCCCTAGACTTACAGTATAGGCTACATGAACAGTAATCAGTATGTATTTTAAGAGACCCCATGGCCATACCCAGGATTGCCAGAATAACTAGATCACTGTACACTCCATTGTTCATGAAGTGGAACTGAAATATTGCCTAATGTCCATCCCATATGTCTCTGCTTTACTATGAATTATTTACAACTGTTAGAAAAAAATCCTGTAGGACAATATTTGAAAAACTCAACTGGAAGAAGAACAATTACATGTATTTAATATTAATATTAGGTTGAAAATTCTCAATTCCCTAGTGTTAACATTGAAAATGAGAAGTGTATGATTCATGGCATGTATAAATGAATCTGACCAGCATTTCTCTGAGGTTTGTTAAGAAGAAGATGGTAAAGGGGTACAGAAAAACATAAAACATGTAAGAAACAAAAAAATGTTAAAACACAAATCACAAGAAAAGCACAAGAAACAACAGCAGGAACAGTGTCAGGCCTTAGCTATATAGTCTGACACAAAATTTTGAATTTTGGTGTAAAAGCTATATAAAGGACTGACATAAATTAGACTGGACTGACAAACATTTTGAGGTTTTCAGTTCGAATGTCTGACATGCGAAATATCTTTTCAAAAACTCGGAATTTGCATATTACAATGGGTGTATATCCCATTAATAAGTGATTTAAATAATGACTTATAATTATTTTTTTCATTGGGGTATGAATAAATGTTTTCCGCACATTGTATAATACCCCAATGAAAAAAAATTACAGTCATGCCTTATAAATAAATTATAAAATCAATTCAAAACAATACAAAAATAAGCTTTGATGGTGTCACTTCCTGTAAGAAGTGGGCGTTTCCCCATGATTTTTTTTGAATGAGTATTGGATTATTCTAAAGATAGCCAGTATTTAATTATGACTTCTATTTTTTATTTAGCACTACCCTTAGGAGCAGATCATGAAGAGGTGGTCCAACCAGATGCATCCTTGCATTTCAAGGAGTGGCGTGAGGGAAGAAGAATAGTTGAACTGGGTGTTCTGGCAGATGGATTAAAAGCTTGCACAGAATGTGGACTACCCCTGCAACTAGGACACACGACCAGCATTCAAAAGTTTGGATTGTCTGCAATTTTGAAGGTATATACAGGGTTCTCCCCAGGAATTTTGAAAAGCACTGTGGTGTCGTGTTTTAAAAAGGGTGCAATTTTGCATGTCACATCGTAATTTCGTGCATCACATGCATTTGTGTGTGTGTGTGTGTGTGTGTGTGTGTGTGTGTTATCTCTAACAGGGGGTAACTTTGTTGAATTTAATACATGAAATAAATAAGATAGTATTAATATTTTTCTTAATTTGTTTGTGTTCAATTATTGGAACATAACATATGATAACAGATATAAATACAAAGCTACTATTAACATTGGCACTTAATATAACAAATAAACAATAAAGCTACACCAGCTATGTGCCATGTACAAACATTTTGCATTATCTTGACACCTGTCTTCATTCCTTTCTTGTATTACTCATTATTTTTAAATAATTACATTTTTTATGTAGTTAACTGTGTAATTCAACACTTAGTCATAGTGTAGTATGTAATTCAACTTCATTACATATTGCCATAAAATCCAAGTGCACACCACCAGATCATGAATGTCACAAGAATTGGACAGGAAGTGCTAAAGGTATGGAAGCGGATATGGTGACAGAAATGGTGAAAGATGTTGAAAAAGAAGGAGCGAGTGTTGGTGCAATTGTAGGTGATGAGGATAGCACAAACGATTGCTCGACTGAGAGCTAATGTCAATAAGAATATAGAAAAAGTTTCTGACTCTAACCACATAAAGAAACTGCTGGGCAACAGTCTCTATGATATTAAGAAACAGCATAAGACTTTGACTGTAAAAGTTATACAGTATATTCAGAGGTGCTTCAATTTTGTTACTGCCCAGGGAAAAGGAAATCCTGATCAAATTAAAAGAAGTATTCTAGGACTTTCTGACTATTTATTTGGAAAACACACCGGTTATGACAAAAGTTGGTGTAAATTTTTGGAAAACCCTGATGAGAAATACAGTTCACTGGCTCATGGCAAACCTCTCTCATATACAGCTCTTCAGAAATCTCTTACTTGCATGTTCTCAGTGTATGCTGAAAATGCAGAAAAGCTGTCATCTCTGGGATCAACACAAGCTAATGAAAACTTTAATAGAATTGTGGCATCCAAGGCACCACAATAACAACATTACAGCTCGTCTGGGTCTGGGAGTCTTAAGTACAGGATAGCAGCAAGTGTAGCCCAGAAGAATGTTGGGAATACCTTTATGTTAGATGTAAGATATCAAGTAACACGACTTAATTTTTCCCATATTTTCATACCACCTGACCCAGTGTTTCATTCTCCAAACACAGCCAGATTCAGTCCTGGTATGAGTACACTGTTATGTCGGTTCAATATTCATTGTATATGAATATACAATGTAATCCCTTGTATTTTAGTGTATTGTTTCTTAGTTTTTTTAGTAATTTGTACAGTTTTTTTGTATTCAGTAGGCTGAATAGACTTTAAATTTGGTGTTTAATTTTTTTCTGAAATTTGTTCAAGAATTTCTCAAACTATGAATTGCTTTGGTTCGCCATGAGTTTTCTTTCCCCATGTATGGCAGATTCCCTTATCAGACAACCGAAAGTAGGAGACTGTTTTGGAGATTGGTAGGGACTCCTATGGTATAAAATTCCTGTATATTAATTGAACATGTAGTAAATGTATGACTTAATATTTGTATGTCTTGCTAATGTCTTGCTAATTTTTGGAGGTGTCTTAGGAGCACATTTCTTAGTTTGTATTTATTTCAGAAAATTAGTTAATGCTATTTATTATTATCGTTTTTATTCCAGGTAAACAGACGCATGTCACTATCACCAGGATATTTCACTGAAAGTTTGGCAAAATTAAGAGATCACAAACACAAAAAGAGAAAAGCCACTTCACAAACCCATCAGTTCAAGCAGAAACGTAGAAGCTTGAAGTCATCAAGGTACATAACTAGTTAACGTTTTAGCTCACCTGGAGAACTCTAAAAGGCCAAAAATGACAAGTAATGAATCAAAAGGAATAGATTGGTGCGACTCCAAGATGGAAACAAAATGTAAAATGACACAAAGACACATTATTACCAACAGCTCCTGACTTTGGACAGGACCAAAAACCTGCAGTATGGTGAAACTAGTTTTGAAGAGCTCTAGCCACCCCCTTTACTGAAAGGTCAAAAATGCAATAAAAAAAAATAAAGTGAACATAGAGAACCTATTGTGTTTATATCATGTGGCAATGAATTCTGAAACAGTTTACGTAAGTTTTTCCAGCGACAACAATTAAGCTTTAAAATCTGAGAGAAATTTCAAATTTGAATCAGAGCAAAATGAAAATAAAAATGACAACAGAAAACATCTACAATGACCTAAATTATAACCACAGGCAACATTTCACTAGAAAACCCCATAAAAACAAATGACAAACACAAATAACTATAGGAAATCAGAATAGCTGGACTTTGTATGACCAAGGTATGACTTCTTAAAAGTGTGTTGGTCAGTCAAACCACACTTGTTGCCATTGCTAAAAATATAACATACAGTTTTGGAAAATAACTCGAAAACAAATACAGATATAAAACAACTGACAAAGGTAACATTGTTTAGAATTGGAAAATCTACCCATGCAGTTTTGAAATCCTGAAACCAGTAAAGGAGTTATTGCCCTTTTTCACAGAATTATTTTTTTTTCATATTTTTTCGTCTTTTATTTCCAAAACTATGAAAGATAAAGGTCAAACGTACATCAATAATATGTTTGCTATGTGAAGGTCTACCTACTGGTCATTAATGAATATTGAAATACTTATGTGTATTATGTCAGACAACAGAAACTTGCAACAAGTGAAGTTCGGGAAGGTGCAACTTATGCCTCTGGTATTAACTTTGAAGAGCAGAAAACAGACAATATTGAAGAAATTCCAGCGCCAGTTCTTCAGCCTGCTTATGATGTTGTTGAATGGAATACTGACGTAAATGAAATTTTCTTTGACATTGAAGCAACTGGTTTAGGTAAGATTTTGTTCACTTGTACACTCAAGTTTAAGAGGACATAAAGGGATCACATTTTAGCTAACATGGCTAGACAAAAAGAAAAGATGGCAGAAAATACAAACAATGACAGACAAATTTAATCACAGATCACCAATCCACCAAAGAACTCCAAAACAAAGAACATAAATAGAAGACAAAAGGACAAACATATTTAATGATAGGAACTCCGGATAGCCCGACTTGGTACCGGCGCCAACAAAAGCTAGTGGTAGGATTAAACCGGTTGTTGGTTACCCAAATCTCCCCTTTATCCCGTTTCCCTAAATTATAATAGTATAGTGTATGCCAGGCTGAGTTTTTTAACTCACTTTGCGTCCGTTGTCTGTTTATCGTTAGCTCAATTTTAAACATCTTCTCCTCTGAAACCGCCAAGCCAAAAGGAATCAAACTTGTACTGAATCATCACAAGGGTATCTAGTTTCAAATTTGTTATTTCTAAATCTCAGTTCAACCAACATGGCTGCCATTGCTAAAAATAGAACATAGAGGGTAAATTGCAGTTTTGGGTCAACAATTCAAAAACTGCCAAAATATCAGAAATCTTACCAGTAAAAATGGTCAGCATGATGAGATCTACCTACTGTGCAATTTTGAAAAAAATTGACAACCCATGTTGGAGTAATTGCCCCTTTTACGTTAAATTTTCAAAATTTTTGGACTTTTTTGTTCTATACATTAAAACAATGGATGATAGAGGTTGCATTTAAATTGCAAAAATGTTGAGCATGTCAAGATCTACCTACCTTACAAATATAAAGAAAATCTTATAATATAGGAGTTATTGCCTTTTATCATTGAAGCAGTACCCTTAGTTTAAATAGCTATTGTCCATAGATTTATTGTTTGAAATAACATTTTATTTCTTTTCTTTATGTTTTAACTTGGATTACAAATCACTTGTACTACTGTGCTATGCCCAATAAAAATATTTGAAATGATTTTTATAAAATGTATCAATATGTTGTCTTTTTCATTTTAGCCAGAGACTCACACATCACAGATTTCGGCCAAAGGAGAAAAAGATGTGTTTAACACATATGTCCTGCCAAAGAAACCTGTAACACCAAAAGCACAGGAAATCACAGGCATTAAAGTTGAAGGGAACAAGATGTTTTGCCATGATAAAGAAGTCAAGCCTGTAAAAATAAAGAAGGGTCTTGAGGATTTTATGAACTTTTTATCCAAAAATAAGAAGCCAATAATCATTGGGCACAACATCAAAGTATATGATATACCTATACTATGCCGTGCTTTGAACAACTGTGATTTGATGGACAAGTTTTCGCATGCAATTATTGGATTTGTGGATACACTTCAGCTGTTCAAATCTTGAGTTCCAGGGCTTAACTCTTATTCACAGTCAAATCTGTATCAATCGCTACTAAAGGAATCATATGATGGCCATAATTCTTTAGAGGATGTTGTGGCCTTATGTCGTCTTTATTTCCATCTTGATCCATCAACAGATGCAAAGCAGTCATCATCATTCACATTCAACTCGGCTTTTAACAGATATGATCACGTCCAAAGAACAAAGAAACTTTTGGCTTCTCTGACACCTCTTACACAGAAGAAAGTGATCACCTTGAGAACAGCAAACTTAATTGCATTCAGTGGAATGTCAATGGCTCATTTGAAACTTTCTTTTGAGAGAGATTCACGTCAGGGGATTGAAGACATTTTGAAAGAGCAGGATGAGAATGGAAAAGTGCGAGTGACAAAATAAAAAAAAAGTTGTTGATGCTTTATTTGAATATTTAAAAAAATTGAGCCCAGAAGTTTGATTGAGAAGCTAAAGATGCACTTACAAGTTTTCTTTTGCTTTACTGTCCTCCTAAATATTATAGAGTACAAATTCTTTATTAACTACTGTTACAATAACTAAAATTACATAGAGAAATATTAGTTCTTCCATGAAAACTACTTCATGTTTGCCGAATTTAAAAAATAAAATCACTTGGTGTCAGTATGTCGTCCGTAAAAAATTTCAAAGATCTTTTCCGCTGAAAACTGACCAAACTTGGCTTGAATCATCACTCATAATTGTGTCTGATTAGACTGTGGTCCAAACAATATGGCTGCTGTTGATAAAAATAGTTCATAGGGGTAAATTTGCATTTTGTGGTTTACAACATAATTCCATTACTGATATAAAATAAACTGACATGGGTAAAAATGATCAGCATGAATGGAAAAATCAACCTACCCTGAAATTTTGAAGAAAATCTGTAAACTTGTGTGTACCTAAGTTTAAATACTTCTCTTCTGAAACTGATTGACCATTTGGAAAGAAACTTGACCATAGTAGTCCTTGGGCATTCCCCTTTTAAGATTGTAGGGGAAATGCATTATAAATATCTTATCTGAATTCAATAAGCCAATTTGAAACAAACTTCCATGCAAACAACAATCGTTTTGTGGTTTCTTGAAAATCGTGTCAAGCATCAGGGACCTAGTAATGGTCTCCGTCCGTCTGTGCATCTGTCACACTATTGTGGACGCAACTCCTCTGAGACTGCTCAACAGATTTTTATTAAATTTTGGAGGATTATTTGTCATGATATGTAGTTGATATTATTGCAACACCATTTTTATTTGACAAATTTTAGTAAATATTCTACTTTAATGAGGCGGCGGGGGACATTATCTACGTGTACATGTAGCAATCTTGTTTAGAATAAAAATTGGGTTAATTTTCTGAATCCAATTTTTTTTTCAAGTTATGATTTTTAAGCATGCCAGATACTCCTTTTCAAAACATTAGTTGCACTTTTTGGTTTTAATTACAATTTCACTTTTTTTACCACCCGTTATGTCGTTAAAAGTTTGATTTTTATCAAAAATCCTGTTTTTGATGAATACAAATTGGGTTTTCAAGAAATAAGTTGCACTTTTTGGTTTAAATTACAATTTCACATTTTGTACCCCCCTTTATACCATTAAAAGTGTAAATTTTATCAAAAATCCTCTGTGTAGGTGGCGCTGTATATTTTCATTTTCCTTCAAAAATCTTATTTGTCCTTCTTTTGCTAGAAAAGTACTTATATTGCTGTTTGTAGGTGTATAATGGTTTTCATTTTGGTATTATATTTCTTTGGGAGAATTTGACCTTAAGATACAGTTTTTTGTGGATGAAAATAGGAAGAATTACCTCCCTTTGCTTACTGTATTATAACATTATTGTTTTTACATGGATGTCTTAAATAAACATGAAAACAGTTCATTTAGTATCTTATCTTTATATTCTGAGCCAATTTGAACCATTCTAATTACAAAATCTCAGACTCGTACTCCCTTAATATTAGAGTTATTGATGTTTTACTGTATATAATATATATATGGGCCAATACATATCGGCCTTGGTATCATAACGAGACCCCCATATCAGTCCGAGACGGAGTCGAAGGCTTATATGGATCGGGGGATGATACCCAGGCCAATATGGATAAGCACATATATTTATCTTTTTATCATATACTTTCGATAATTAGGATAATAGACTTAAATCAGTACACATAACAATTTTATTATTATGCAACAAATAATGAATATACGATTTTAAACGAATTCTTCTGTTTCCAACGTCAACAAAACCTTCAGGTTCAACTGTTGGCAATGCTTATATTGATGTAGGCATACCGGAAGTAAAGTGCAAGCGGAAGACCAATACGTGAGATTTGCAAGTGCATGCGGATGACCAATACGGGAGATTTGCACGAGATGCATCTAATACGTAGTTATCAGACCGAGGTGTTCAATAAAGGTCGGTCATTTCCGATCATATACAATATGCAAAAATCCTTAATTTGGCGTAAATATATGATTAATTTAACAAGAAGCTGATAATTATTTATTCAACAGAAATAGCGTGTAATATTGTTCCTAAATTTTTTGTCCATCCTGAAAACCAATACATGATTGCAAAGGATCCGGTTAACTATTGCTTTTGCGTTCAAAGTCAGCGGATAGTGACTTCCACTTCTCATCATCTCATTTCAACCAACAGTGTTGCCCAGCGCATCCGATATGACAGGAAATGGAAGATTGCTGTCAGGTTATAATAAACAATGTATAGCAGTCTAGCATAAACATTAAATTTATGGAGAACACCTTGCACAATAAAGAAACAACACAGACGACTTTTACAAAAGGCTAAATTCTCCTTAATTCTAATTATCTGTACATACTTTGTCTATGGCGGTCATAAGTTTCTTTTGGATAATCCACATTTCTCAGATTTATTTGTTTGAAAACTTGTTCTGGTCTTGAGTATATATTGGCTATAATACTGGCTGTTATTAATATACATACTTTGTGTATGGCGGTCATAAGTTCTTTTCGATAATCCACATTTCGCAGATGTACAGTCCCTGGAACGTATAAATTAACAAAACGCACGATGCACGAACGATGTACGAACGATGAACGGACGATATACGGACGATGTACGCAGGATATACGAACGATGTACGCACGATGCACGAAACGATATACGATAGAAACCGTGAGACGGCGTTTATCGTTTTAATAGATCGTTTCGTCTATCGTATGGCATATCGTATCGTGTAACGTTTCGTTTATCGCATGGTTTATCGTATGGTGCATCGTTTCTTATGTCGTCATTGCATGGTTGAATGATTGTCCTTGGTATACATGGTTTATTTTTCAGTATTTTCTTCAGTTTAACAATTCTTTCTATATGTGTTATGGCAGTAACTCTTATACATGTACCTTTCATCAAGTTCCTACCTTACTAAATGCGCCAGTCATTTTCAAATAGTAACATTGTTGCGGTTTAAAAAAAATATTATTAAACTTTTTCTGTTGCCGTATGTGTACCTGAAAATTTCCTTTTGTGCTGGGGGTAAATTGATTCAACATAAATATTAGATCCCTATCATTAAATATGTACTTTGTTTATATGTAAATTCAAATATTCATAATTCCTGAAAATAAGCTAAAATATTGCTTGCTGGAAGTCAATCAATCCATCAATCAATCAATCAATCAAATATTCATATATTCAGCTATAATAGTATACTCTATAAACTATATTTCTATTCATTAATATTACTGACACTTCTTTCTAAAATTTAAAAAGATCGTTAACTATATTCACAGACGCGTTTTTTGTACAGTAGTACTACTAGGTGTAAAACTATAAAATTGTTGTCACTACATGTTCTTTGTTTTAGATAGAACTATTTTTGTTTTCTTATTTACATCTACTGATTGTTTATATGTCTTAGGTTGTAAATAAGTGTGCGTCGCAGAGCGAACTTACCAATCGTTTAGAATGACACATTTGTATATTGAATGAAAGGTAATTTTGCGCGATCATCCAAGACAACGATTCTGTTCATACTTTATAATGTAATTCATCCATTTGCAGTTATGAATTTAAAAGAAGGATCAACGCGTGTTTGATACAGTTAAACGGTATAATGGTAATTGGACACAAATGATAGATATAAGTATCAAAGAAAGTGTGTTAATTAGTGACTAATATTTACAATAAAAAAGAGATACAGTGTAACTATGTATGTTCAAGAACACAATCTCTTACACATCACATGTGAAACAGATCAGTATAGCAATACATGCTGAACTCTTTTAATAATTGGTTCACAATTCTTCTTTAGAAAAGAATGAATTTCACAAAATCTCGTAATTTCTGAACTAAAAATTGAATATATGTTAACCCTTTTTCCCCTGTTATTTGAAATACAATAACTTTTATATATTGAGTAAAAAATCAATACAACTATTAAATTTAAATCATAATAGTCTGTATCCTGTATTTTGTAGCCTAATACTAGGGATCTTAAGCACAGAATATGTTCACCAATGCCTAACTTTTCAAGCAGCTTTTTTATCTGTACAAAATAGTCTGTATTATATTTACAATCTAGAAAGAGATGTTTGTAATCTTCTTTTACCATACAGTGATTACATAAGTTATTTGTTGTAAATTACGGGTAAATATTGTGGATTAATGGTATTATTTTAAATCAATTCGGATTCAAGCGGGCATATTAAAAGTTCGAACAAATACAACAAGTTTTCGTTTAATTCCAAACTAACATTGGTACTTATGAAAAATCCTTATATTTTAACAAACATAAAATGCCAGTCCCCCTTGTTACATGCGTATGCAAAACCAGGCCCATACATATATGTACAAATACTCATCCATAAGACAGTCAAAATTAAATATAGAAAAAAAAATATAAAAAAGGTATAAAATCATTTTGAAATTGGAAGTCTCATACATGCAATTACGCACAAAAGCTACAATAATTAACTCCTTTGAACATTGTTTATGTCGGCGGAGCTACATTACTGTAGCTTTTGTACACAAGTGTAACGGTTACTGCTATCTGTAGCATCTACATCTACTATAAATATTTTATATATAATTTATCGATGAATTAATTTAATTTAAAAAATCGGTAGCATATCTCCTGTTCAGTGTACCTGTCATTTAAGTGCATATATAAACTACACATAAATGGTCATGCTCCCTAGGACAATGTCGGTTAAACAGCTCATGAGATAGCTGGTGTTCTTATTTTATAAACCACATTAACTTGAAATAAATCTTTGTTGTATGTTCCGATGTATTCGTATTAATTAATTATTTACTTAATTAATTAACAACGCAGTTTATATTATGTAAAAGGAAAATTCAGATCCTGTTCAATGCAATAAACTTTTCTACATCAATGATTCAAAGTTATTTAAAAACTATAAATGCACAGTTATTATCCTTAGAGCAGAAACATGTTTTTTAATGTTGCAGTTTACTAAACGTAAATAAAGATGTACATGTAAAATCAAATTACCAAAGCATTATACAATGTACGCTAATTTGACAGAACAACAATATGGTGAACGATAACGCAAACTATAAACCATACGATGTACGATAAACCACACGATATACGCCAACATAAACGGAAAACGATACGATAAATGATAGAACAAACGATCCACCATACGATGCACGCTGGTGAAAACGATGCACGATATACTATACGTTATACGGTACCATACACGAACGATATAAGCACGATGTACGAACGATGTACGGACGTTGAACGAACGATAAACGCACGATGTACGAACGGTAAAATCGTTAACTTATACGTTCCAGGGACTGTATTTGTTTGAATACGAGTTCTCGTCTTAAGTACGGCTATAATACTGGTTGCATGGCTGTTATTAATAAGTCAGTCAATCGATAAATTGTCCAAAGAATCTTACAGATACACAACAATTTTATGGAAATCAGTACATGTAAGAATGATGCAGGAAATCGTTCCTGTTTCAAGTTACCTTGAAAAAATCATGAAATTATGCGCAGATGTGAATCAACATCTCATCATGGACATAAGTCAACATTGACAATTTAATATTTTTATCACGTGACATGAACGTTGTTAAAAATAATTTCGATTTTATCAAAACCACAGATAGTGGTAAATCGGAGATAACTCAAACAAATATAGAAATAGTGATAAGTCTAGGTAAATGTAATGTTTGTAATTTATGGAATCTCTAATGACTTGTTCCTTATAACTTAGACAAAAATACTATTTTGCTTCGGTAAAACAACACGGGGTTTATCTATGTATGGAAAACTTTTAATTCAAGTTAATTTAAATGCATTGACACGATTATTTGTTTTTATTCTCATTTTTTATATGCTGTGCAGGCATTTTTTCCGGTGTTTGGTTTATGTTGGTCTAATATGTTTATGTTAATGTATAAATTCACATTGTGAGGAATGCTAATGTATAAATTCACATTGTGAGGAATGCTAATGTATAAATTCTAATTAGAAGGACGTGTGGTGGCGTTTACTTACTCTGTTCAAGTACCGAACAAATTGTTGATATGTCTGCTCCAAACCATTAGTTTGTGTCTTGGTTCCTTGCACTATGAGGACTCCACTTGTATATTTAAAAAACAAAGTAGGCTAATTTTAGACGCTACAAAGCGCCAATTGTGAGCTACTTATTTCATTTTCCATTCTTTTGTTGTGGCAGTAAACATTTTCTGCCAATTCCTCATTCCCTTTCCATAGTTACATTTTTTATGTTCACTTGCTCTATCTTGTCCCTAATAAAGCCGATATACTGCTAGTTGCGTTGAAAAACCAGTTCATCAAGCAGTCCATTTAAGTTTATTTAAGGTGTTATTGTGTTGATTGGGATGTTACATCTATTTTTTTATTCCATTAGAGGATTCCCCACGTCTTTATACACTTGAACATTTCCTTATTGATTGATTGCTTAACGTAAGTCGAGCAAAAACTTCCACGATTATTTGCAAGGGGCGAGAATTTAGCCTTTTGTTGCGGCTATAATGAGCCTACTATCCAAACATGTCACCCACAATGATCCGCGTCGGGCTTTTCGTATTATAAGAGGACAACCCCTTAATAAGAGGTCCTCCCTTATCCTACACCTGCGTTGAGCACAGGAAACCTTCCAACACTAAACATGTAATTTATTGCTAGATTTCAATGTAACAATTTCTACTATAAGAAAGAATTGCAGTTGTTCCGTTGTACATTTTTTTATTATGTTTATAACATATTCTACAATGATGGGTAAATATGTCGGGAGGGTTGGTATGAACACCATGAAAAATGTTTTTATTTAAGCCATTTCAAGTAAGTGGAAAGTATAAAAAAGAAGGTTTGTTGTGAAAATGTTTTGACAGGAAATATTTGAACACTTCTTTTAAGGAAAATATTTTTTTTAAGAATTAATATTAGGAAAACCGTGTTGCTGATTTCCGTCCTTGATAAAATGAATGAACTGCACTCTTGAGAACTTTAAGGAAGAAAATGTTTCATTTTAAAAAGTGATATTGGAAGAATGTGTTCAGTGTTTTTCGCTTAAGTGGCCTAATGTTTGAACTTGATGCAACAAATATTTCACGTCAAATCATTACATGTTGTTTAAGGGGTGCAAGACACCATCCGCCATTAACAAAATGAAAATATGAAAATAGATATCACCTTTATGGTAACATTAATATGATCCTTTATACAAAACTCTTAATTTTCATTAAATTAAAAATAATAATGAAAGTCTTCTACCTTTATTATTTTTTTAATTTGTTATTGGCTAAAATGCAAAGTTTTGCAAAAATGAGTTCGGATAAGGAGAAAAACAAATGATATTTTAAAACAAGGGAAGTTATTTTCGTGCACATTAACATAGAGACCCATGTTTTTCTTTCCATCCCTAAAATTCATATCAATGGCTTGACATTACATAAAAAATTCAGAAAATTTCAATGGGTAATTTATAAGTTTTTTAATTATTTTTGTTTTTTAAATACACTCTGTGCATAATCTATTTAAAAATTAAGTGCTCAATTATTATTATTATTATTATAAACATTTGTATAGCGCATTATATAATACAATTACTCTAAGCGCTTTACAGTACATTTAAAAGACAAAAAATACATCAATAATAAAAATAAGCATATAAAAACATGGTATAAAAGCATGCAAACATCAAACTATCACATTAAGTTAAATTAAAATATATCCAACTAGTCAGAAACAAAGAAAGAAATAAAACGATTTTAGATCGGGGATTAGAACTTTTAACTTTAAAGTTGTAAAAAGGATAAAATTAATAAATTAGGAACCCGGTAAAATGTTAAATTGAAATTGGAATCAGACATATAACCACGATGTTAAGGTAACATTAACATGATTAAGATACATCTGTAGATTAAAGTCTGTACGGATTCAATCAGGATATACTGATTTCATAATTGTCCTTAATACCAAAATTGCTACATGTGAACTAGTAAAATGCACCTCAAAAACAAGCTCTGAAACACATTCTTTATTTAGAATGATCATTATCTATAAAAAAATTAAATATATAGCAAGTTAAAACAGAATTCAATTGCAACTTATTGTCAGTGTATGTGTTCTGAATCTCCTTAAACTGTAACAAATGGAGAAACAGTTTGATATATATTCACCTATTTACCTTTTTACAATATAAAAGTAGAATTCACATAGAACATTGAACTCACAGTAAAGATATTAACTTGTAGTCTTTTTGCAGTATTTATATTTTCACACACTAATAAAAGAAAAAAGAAATAAAGAATGAACGTATTCTGTGAAATATACACTAATGTAACAGTCATCTGATTGAAAATTTTTGGTGACATAATCTCTACACAAACAGCCTGTTTACCTATCCAGGAACCCCAAATGTGACATTACAAGCTTTTAAATTTAAAAAAAACTGACAGCACCAATACAAACATTGTCCAATTACATTGCATTATACCGTGCGTTTAGACAAACAAACTTCAATTCATCTAAGTGTGTGTATTTGGAACAAATCAAACTGCAGATATTACTATTTAATAGATAATGCGGTCTTGAGACCATTTTGTCATAGTAATGCATTACCTTTTTGTTCGTGGTGAATTGGTTTTAGCTAATGATAAATGTTGAAACGCGAAAATATTAACACGCGAAATATGAGAAAAGACGATATTGTTATTCAATCTTATAACGGGCCTCGAAAATTACATTACGCCAGAGTATAAGAGAATTTGACATAGAATGTATTATTCATGAGAGAAAAAAACTTATTACACCAAGATAATAGGTGAATATTGAAATAACTTGGTTACGTCTGTCTTTGTTACATCATTTAAAAAGGCTATATACATAGGCGAGTTCGCATAAGGCAACTAAATGTATTATAATATGATAGTCAGGCATTGTCTACTTGGTAGTATAAACATTGCCTATGGACCGGTTATTATAAATGTATTTAGTCAAAACATTACAGAAGAAGCTACCATAGCATAATGGCTGATTGATTGAATAGTTGCTTAACTATGTTTTGGTTGTATTCAGGACAAGCAAAAGTCATGTTACATAAATATATTCGAAATTGTGGTGGACCAATCGGTAAATAAATTTGCCACTGACAAAATGTGGCGTGTTGTATAGGTGCGGAGAATATAACCTTTTGTAGTTATATAAAATGGGATAATACGGTCAACGTGATAGAATCAACCTCTAAACACCTTACAGATATAATTGGCTTTCAGGCTTTCTCTATTATAACCTAAGAAGACGAACCCTTCCTTAAATATGAGGGCACGAGTAACTCGATAGCATGAAGGCATGAATAATTCTATTAGTTGAGCCATGGGAACCATAACATAACACAAATCAATGATACAAAAAGCAATATCAATTTCAATAAATCCAAGCATTGATATATCTATAACTGTGTAGTAGAATAAATGTGAGGAATGGAATGTCTATCATGGTTGAGAGGTTGATATGTATTGGTGTTTATATAATCCTTTTGCTCGTCCTTTAATTTCATTCTATTGCCATGATTTCCAGAGTTCCCGTCCATATCTTTAGAACTTCTAGTTTGAACAGGAATAGGGTGTCCATCTTTGTCATGAGAGTCTGTATTGTGACGTTGCTGAAGTTCA
Organism: Limnoperna fortunei; assembly: GCA_944474755.1. Lineage (NCBI taxonomy): Eukaryota > Metazoa > Mollusca > Bivalvia > Mytilida > Modiolidae > Limnoperna > Limnoperna fortunei. The sequence continues at coordinate 70,788,041 of OX104117.1, forward strand.
ACGATTTCCTCATAGGTAAAATCCTCGTTTTTGGTCACTAAAGGAAGGTTAATGTTGGACGTAGCAGGAACCGTATTCGTTGCGACATCAGGACATGGTAACACATTCCGCGACCTTCGTTTAAGCTGACGACGTGTAACAATGTATCCAGATATAATAATTATTGTTAGGAAAATCAGAATTGATCCAACGAAAATGTAGATGACACACTTTTCTGAAAAATGCACTCAAGCCATAAATATATAAGCATTAATAACCAAGTGTAACTAATTGCTTTAGCCTATAACACTAGTAATACGCACGTATTATACGTTTATTAACATTATCTATCTATCTATCTATCTATCTATCTATCTATCTATCTATCTATCTATCTATCTATCTATCTATCTATCTATCTATCTATCTATCTATCTATCTATCTATCTATCTATCCATCCATCCATCCATCCATCCATCCATCCATCCATCCATCCATCCATCCATCCATCCATCCATCCATGCATACTTTTAATTAATTTAAAATTAAATTTTGAATATTTCGCGTGAACCATATGTCTCATTACTGTTTATACTAGGGTTACAATGCAAATAATGTTAATACATGGTCATTATTATTTTCAACTTTTATTTATGTTTATAGAAACAATTTGTTTGAATGTGTTATAACGCCTCTTTCAGCATTGTTAAGGTACATCTTGTTTTTCATCCAGTTTTTATCGGAGACGAAGCCGAAATTCCCGGGAAAAAAACCGAACTTCGGTAAGAAATTTGAAAAGATTGGATTCGAGCAACTTCTGCCCACAGTCTGACTCGAACCGGAATATAATGTTGACAGGCCCCTGATAAATAGTAGATATCTACCTAAGCCACTCGACCGCCGAGCCTCCGAAAGATGTTTGTAAACCTGGATTCACATATGAAGTAGTTTAGTAAAAAATCTAAATGTTACTAGGACATTGATTTTGTAGATTACTGACTGATATTATTATTTAAGATAACATATCATCATTAAAAAATACAAATATTGCTTTGTTACAGAATCGCCTTACCTGAAGATACATTTCCTATGTTAGTATTATGTGAAGTTGATGTGGAGTAAGTATTGATGCTTTTGGTTTGTTCTAGGTACTTTCTTACAAATACAAATTCTGTCGAAAAGAATATGAAAAAACCAAGTTTGATTAGTTTTAAAATTGCGACGTCAAAAACAAAAACATAAAAAAACACGGAAAAAGAACAACAACAACAAAAAACAAACGCCGTAAAATAAGGGATGGAAGAATTTGTCTTGAATTGCACAAATTTCCTACAGTTTTTAAAACTAGAGTAACAGCCTCCCGGAAATTGTGTTATGGAATTAAACTTAATTTATTTTTTCCGACAGCCCACCCTTACCAATGTAATAGTTTTTTAAAGCACGCTTCCTTTCATTGAACTCTATTCTCTTCTTTCCTTATTAATAGATTGACACAACCAACCATTTTGTTTCATTAGATTTTTTCTGATGTTGTACACAACTTCCAGCAAACTATATAGTGGTTCCAGGAAAAAGCCTGTGAGAGCTCCCAACTTTGGGGAGAAAACCACGTCAATTAACACACCTTTTCTGGAGTAGGTATAGAAATCGTCTTGAAAAGTCTGTGATTATAAGTAGATATTATTTGCCTAGACCACTCGACCCCCAATTCCACCATTCCATTTGACGTTCACAACATAAAGTAACTATTACCGAACAACAATATGCTTGATGCTTTGTTTTTGAGCTTAAAAAATAATCATCAGACTAGAATGTAATGTGTGAATGAATTACTGGTAATCAACGTTTAATTTTTCCAGCCATTACCAAGTATATGCATATTGTTGAAGCAAGATGGCTGACATCTTTTCCTCGGGGACAAAATTGAATGTACAGTAAAGGTTTACTGATGGTTTATATCCAACATATACACAGAATTAAAGGCATTTCGTAATTTAATTGATGAAACGAAACGATTGACAAAAATGCAAATAAAGAAGATTGAAAGAAGATTAAAACTATTCTTTAACCTGTCAAAAACTTGTAGGGACGGAGAATTGAGTTTTTATTTGCAACTACAATTCATATGCTACTTTGTTTACATCTACAATGAGCTCTTTAACGAGTAACGTGGCAAACACATAATCCCTATGAAACATGGCCAAGTTTCCCTGCCAACCTCTAAACTATCCTTTATCTATGGACATCTCTGTAGGTTAAACCGTCTCCATACCAAGCGATTTTTATTGTCATATTTAGCAATGATTTAGCTTTACACAGCTGATATTTTCAGTTCATTTGCTTATATCAAAACATAACAGTTCATATTATTTGACTGACATTTGTGATTATACTGTAATGCATATGACTACAACTTGCTGCATTAAGACAGTGGACATTTAAGATTAATGTTTTGGGGCTAATTTTAGTATTAACAAAATTACCAATATTATCATGCTTTTTCTTTCAAACCACGATAGATTGGTGGATGAAAAATGCAAGGCTATTGCATTCCGATTCACGCGCTTCTCGCCGCTTTGGGAATCCTCGCGATAATTCTCATAGTTTGCAAAGAAAAGAACAAATCAATATGAATGTATAAGATTTCAGACAACATATTCAGCTGCATTTTAGATATAAAGACTACTCATTCACGTTTCCAGTTTATCAGATATTTTGCGAAAAAACAAATCTTTAGCTACAAATAAACTTTACTTATCATACCTTTACAGACTTTATGTTGACAGGAATATTTCACATCTAAATATGGTGTTAGTGGAAAATCTGGAAACAGATCATCCGACATATTAACACGACATTCACGTGAATTTCTAAAGACGTCGTTGGACACAAAGACTCTACAGCACGAAGTTTGATTACAACGTTGTCTTAGTATCGCTAGAGTTTTGTTGTTGGTGAAGCAATTACGATGTTCATCCCATATAAATTTTACGCAAGCTTTCAGTGATGATCGTCCAAAATTTGCATCATGAAATATTATAACTGCTCCATTTGGACAAGTTATATCTAAGGTTTCTTCCTCGCAATGTTCTAAAAAGAAAAAAAAAACGATTTTTACTTAACATATTTTTATAGATGTATACATTTTGTTAAAGTATTATTGTAAAACTGTTAACATCAATTTTCGCTTTGTTATCGGATGAAACCAGAAACAGAGTATGTGTGTGCTGTATAATGTTAACATGTCAATTTGTATTTGCTGATCTTGTGTTTATGGATTTATATATTGCTTTTTTTGTTACTCCGGTTCAAACATGAGATCGTCCTGAATATAGCAGAAATAATGCTTCTTAGGCAGTAAACAAACATTCATTCAATTATACATGACATTGCAGGATTCCATTGCAATAGTTTAGAACGTAAACTGTGTATTGCATTTCGCTTCGAAATTTAAAACAAATTTTGCACATGACACTTGTGTTGATGACACAACCTGTGTCTAGCAACATCAGTTAAATTACATAAAGTTGTAATGCATGTGCATTTACATCATTTAAATCAAAAATTTAAACGGCTTCATTATGATTCTCAAATTTGACCTTTGTGACCTACAACCTCTTTCTTTGGACAGTTTTTATTACATGTACTGATGACATTTTACATTATTTTACTGATTTGTAATCACGTTTTCTTTTACGCTATTGCAGTTTACTTCGGATGCAATGGAAAAGTAACGGGTTGACCCCGTTTTTCATATAAATGATAAAATTTTATGGATCTAAGTTCCAGCTGAAGTGAAATCATTAACCACTTGATTGGTTCTTTTTCGTATATTTTCTATTCAAATTCAAGTTCCTTTGTAATAAATAGGTTTATTTCATAATTGCTATATTGTTAATGTACCCTGCAGACTAATGCTCATATAACAAAATGGAATCCGTTGGTCTTTCTTCCTGCTCATGAAAAAATCTAGCAGTGATTCTAACATGACACGTAAGAAATATCATTTTTAGAACGGCCATTTTCTGTCGCTTCGCATTAGACCCATTTGTTAGAATTATGTTGTACACGGGATCAAAACGGAGATGTCATTTACACGTTTATTGGATTCCATTACGACATTTGGTTTACTGATCACCAGAATTTAGGTATTGCGTAGTGTTTTATTTGAATGTTTCAAGGTATCCGCTCGTATTTATCCTGTTGTTATTTGTCTGTTGTTATTTTTGTTTATATTTTATTTTATTTCAGAAGACAATAAACAAACAACCAGCGCATTTCCTGTTGTATGGACAAAGTTCGTCCTTCGACTAAACAGTCTTTGTTCTGGAGAAAACTCTTATTTAAAATTAAACAATCCTTTTCTGTTATTATTAAGTGAAATGTGAAGTCAACCTACAAATGTTCCTCACTACGCAACGAAAGTGCTTACCATTTCATAGTGAAACTAGTGTTAGTTACTAAAATGTGTTTTCTTAAATCTATATTACTACGAAATGTTTCTATATTACATCTAAACAGTATAATGTAATAAGATGTATGCTTGGTTTGCACTCATCTGTTCATTTGTTGAAGAAGAAACGTTAATTTATTGATATACCTCTGACAGTGTGATTATTATTTAACTGATATTTTTTTCTGTTTTATTCATTGCATTGATGAATTAAATATTTTTTTTCTATACCATACTGCTGTAAACTAATTTAAAATCCCAACAATGTATTACTGACCTTTGTGTTCCGTTTTAGAATCATGTGTTGTGCATTCAGTTGTTATATTTGCATCTGTTTTCGTGGTAACGCCAGTTATTATGTTATTTCGTGTTGCTATATTAAAATAATAATAGAATAAAACTTCTAATTCATCACCCATGTCTGACCTATACAATAGTATTAATCCGTTCATTGCTTTTTTCTGTCCGTACATCACGTGGTCTATCTATCACATACATTGTACAATTATAGCCTTCTTAACAGGTGGACATCACAAATCGTTAACTTGCGAGAGTTGACTGTCCCGGGGACTTTAGCCTGAAGGAAGACAACCCATGCTAATAGACATATCTGGAGTCCAAAGATTAAGGCCACAAAGGTTTTATTAAACCAAGGAAATCAACATTGACCGACTTTATCGACAAAACATGCTTTTAATTGTGTTATATCTCATAATTGTGTGTTTTGAAAATTTCTTTGCCGTCCATTATTGCAAAGTTTAATAATACAAACTGTTTCAAATTATCGATTACGTGAGTTTAATGGATTATGATTGTGCAGGTTGAAGAATAGCATTGTCACCCCATTTTCGGCTGCCGATCACGTGATTAAGAGGGTGCTAATAGTATTCATTCCAACTAAAGGATTATGGGTATCCTACGTCAACCAGTCACCTCTGCAACACAGTGGCTGACGCCATGTGAGATATTTCTCACGGCGGAAAAGCTCTGCGTACAAACGTACTAATTTTAATGTAAAACTGTATCAAAAGTGTATAAATAGACTATATAAAAATAAATAAGATCTCGTGTATTGTTTTACAAACATCATTTACAAACACCATACTGTGTTTACAAGCGTCAGTGGAAGATGACACATGTAATCACGCACTAAATGGGGGAAGATGTGTGGCAGAGGTTATATCTGGAAACCAGTTCTCTGTGTAATGTTACCCCGTTTCCGGTTCAGTTTCGAGGTTGTCTAGGAATACATGTCATTTATAAAAGTCACGTGAAGAAGAAAGATGTATATTTCTACATTCTACATGTATATACATTGGTAAAGTGTCGAATTAGTCATTTTAATAACACATTAATATTACCTTAAAGTGGTTTGTTAGACTTTACACTAACAATGATGAACCTTAACGATCTATTTTTATAAGATCTGTTATTTCACCTCAAAATCAGTAAACACTACCAAATAAAATAATCGTTTTTGAAGATTTGACTTTTCAACGTACTTGCGAAATTATACCTTTCATTTAAAATGTCACTGAACAGAAGCAAGCTACATGTACATAAATGTACCAATAAAGTAAACCGCAGGTGGAAGGCTGTCTGGAGTCTTATATACCCACAATGAGATAAACTGTGTAAGCAACATACCATTTTTCTCTGTCATTCCATATTTTGCTACCATAAGAATAATAAATATTCTCATCTCTATTTCCATTTTTCAATTGACAAATCAGATGAATCAGGCACAAGGAAGTGATGTAAAATAATCATGTTACACTACATCACTTATAACAGGAAACTGATACATTTGTAATTTGACTAAAAGATTTAATACAACTACGGCAATGAGAAGTCACTAAAACTAATTTTTCAACCAAATTGTGTGTGTGTGTGTGTGTGTGTGTGAGAGGGTGTGTGTGTGTGTGTGTGTGTGAACAATTCGTTAACATAATGAATAATGCAAAGTTCTGTCCATCGGCCTGTGTATGATTCTGAAACCCCCTTGAGCTGTTTATAAAGAAGGTTGACTATCATGATTATAATTGATAAATATACTGATCCTGTATGTATTATCTGGTTCAAACGTTCAATAATGAGGATGATGATGCAGATAAATGGGCACTTCTCAGTACAACATTGGTGTAAAAATAATTCCATCAGTCATCGTAATATGATATTCCCAACATCGTACATTTAAACTAATAGTAATAAATTCGTTAGAATGTTTTCATATTATTTATGATTCCCTTTATTGGGATATTGTACATATACATAGATAATAATACTATTTTCAGAAAATATTTAGCTGAATGAGGTCAATTATACGAAATTCTTAAAACAAACACCAACCTTCGAGAGGAAAATTGGCCATTCTTGTTATTTAAGGTTGGAGTCGAACAAACCCTGCCTGCAGTAAGCCTTATTCGTACAATGAAACGGTGAACTTTACTTCCAAACCAATATGATTATTGTTCACCAGATACATTGCTAGGTTTGGCGATTTCTAATTTTCAGCATCAGGCGTTCTGTCAGACAATCTTTTAAACTGCGATAAAGCTTCCATATTTCCAAAAGCAGCGGCAATTTTAATCCAGTCATATACATTGTGAACGCTTATAAGTAAGATCAGCGCAGAAGATTGAGTACAAAAGTAAATTATTTTATGACAAAGAGGGCATTACTGGTATCAAGCAACTCTTTTTGTAAATTATTTAATTAGCGATACTGCTTTGTTACAGTAATATTGAAATATATGCTAACAAATGCAGTTATATTGTAAATTAAATATATTTCTAGCATAAGTAAAAAAACCTTCCAACTCTCTGATGTAGAAAACTAGCAGTTAACTTTTACGTCGTACAGGCTTAATACATACTACCGGGATGTCAATGCCATTACAGTTCTATGTTGGAAATATGCGTTTCCAATTAATATTTGGATAGTTTCAGTACAAGTTTTCTGAGTGTACCAATTTCTGTGGCATTTGAAATACTAGGTAATTAAGTATTTTACATATAAGATGTCATCAAAGATACCAAAGTTAATATAATTACTACACCAGACGCGCGTTTCGTCTTATCAAGACCCGTGTTTGGCGCTCGAACCCAAACAATATTTAAAATCCAAATGATTACGATGTTGTAGAGCTTTATTAACAAAATTCTGAAACTTTATACAAGTCCGACTAATGCTATCTACACCTTGAAAATAGAAAAAACCTTAGAATTGAAATAATTTTCGAAATTTTAGGGCAGTAAATTTTAGACAATTACTATATCACGGAAAGAATCAATGATATTCCTGTCAGCACCGAAGTGTGACTACTAGGCGGGACTAACAGTCCAACAGCAGAGGCATCGACTCAGTGGTTGCAAATACAATGTCAACACAGATACCAAGGTTAAAAGAATTACAATGCCAGACGCGCGTTTCGTCTAATCAAGACTCATCAATTGCGCTCAGACCCAAAACATATTCAAAATCCGAATGATTACGATGTTGTAGAGCATTATTTCCAAAATCTAAAACGTTATACCAAATCCGATTGAGGCTATCTACATCTTGAAAATAAAAGAAACCTTAAAATTACAATAATTTTCGAAATTTCAAGGCTGCAGTAAATTTAGACAATGTCTATATCACAGAAAGAATCAATGATATTCCTGTCAGCACCAAAGTGTGACTACTGGGCTGGTGATTACCTCAGGGACAAACAGTCAACCAGCAAAGGCATCGACTCAGAGGTTGCAAATAAATGTCATCAGAGATCCACAGGTTAATAGAATTACTTTGCCACACGCGCGTTTTGTCTCAGACTCAAGACTCATCAGTGCCACTCAAACCCAAACAATATTTAAAACCCAAATGATTACGATGTTGAAGAGCTTATTACCAAAATTCTAAACGTTATACCAAATCCGATTAAGGCTATCTACACCTTGAAAATAAAAAAAAAATTTAAATTACAACAATTTTCGACATTTAGAACAGTGACTATATCACAGAAAGAATAAATGATATATCTCATTGTATCCCAATTATTGATGTATTCTTTAATTGTTTGGGTCCGAAATATACCCTCAACTGTCAGATTAGAATTAATTAATTTCTTTTATACATCCGTTTCTCTTGAACTTGTCCAGAAATGGTAAGCATGTTAAGAAACAAATGTACTGCTCATTGTTACAAACATTATCTGGTTTATCTGGTGTATTTGAGCAAATTTTAATACAATTAAACAAATGAAGCGAGTGTTGTATAAAAGAAAAACAAATTCAGATAAATTTATTATAATTCGGCGAAGTATGGTTATATTCTCTATTCTGAACCATTTCATAAGAGAAATTTTACACACAAAAAAAACCAGAGACACACACAAACTATGTCAACTATTTTACAGCTTTGAATTAAAGCCTTGTTAAAACCTGACTGTTTAATTCTCAGAATGGCTAAATATCTATTTTTATTTTCATTAACATTTCATATGAAAGTAGCAAAAAAAAAACCGACCGAACAACCAGAGCCAAAAACCAAGGGACAGTTACAAATCCGATATAGACAATACAACACAAAAATCAAAAACATAAAACACAGAAAGAGAGTAGCCCAAACCCAATAAAAACCATGGATGCAGTCAGGTGCTCCTGCCTCTGATTAGACATCCGTCGAGTTACTCATTGTCTTGTCTAGGGATAAGTCAAATCCAGAAATAGTCAAATCAAGGAATAGGAAATACTACCTATGACTCAGCGAAAATGTCAGATCGTATTTGAGACACTGATTTCCCATAACAATAAAGTCATGGTGCCGACCATAGAACATCTGGAGAGATAACATCAACCTAGGTACAACAAACCTTTGTTTTAGTAGTTCATCAGTCAACAGCAGTCTAGAAAATTATAATCGATGACAGAATTTAGAATAATGTATAAGTTGTGAAATGTACACACCATACGCTGGAGCCGCTGGAATGTTGCTGTCGATGAACCGGAAGTTGACAATTGGAAAGTTGAAGACATCACGCTTGTCGTAGAGCCTAGTTTGTAGTTTTCCTGAATCTATTTCTAGAAGTAGGTCTAAGTAAGAGACTGATCTTAGTGTATTGGTGGTGTCTTTAATTACAAGCTCGCTAGGGTAAATTGAATGTAAATATTCACCAAATTTAGCATTTTTGAGGGACAGAACAGCATCAATATAGTGGAATGTGAAATTAAAGGTCTGGGCCAGAGTATTTTCTTTCTTCTTCAGTAGGCCTTCTAGGAACTCAGCCTCATAGGAGTACAAAAACAGGTCGGGGAGGAGAGGAGGACAATTAGTTCCCATTGGAATACCAACAGTCTGTTGAAAAACATGACCTCCAAACATGACGAATATGCTATCAATCAGAAAATCTAACTTGTGACATATTTGGTCTTCAGTATATTTAGTATTAGCTTTGGAGTCATTGATGACGAAGTAAATCTGTCATGACTAATAATCAGGTATTTATATCGTCTCTTTCCATTTTTCTTGAAAAAGCAGCGTTTTATAAGATCTTTTAGCCTGGTTTTAAGCTGCGAATGAGGGATGGCCGTATAGAGTGTCGAAAAATCAAATGTTTTAATGCTGTTAAAATGGGAAAGAGATCCAAACCTAAAGATGTCTATCAGGTCTCTTGAATTTTTTAATATCCACATTTCATTTATTCCACTTCTGGAGTAGAAATGTCACTGTATTTTTGAAGTCCCGTTTTTACTGTTGTTAAAATAGTGGTCAGGAGTTGCGATAGTGTTTTGGTAGTGCGCTTAGACGATCCTGCTATGAAACGCTGTTTGTATAGATTTTTATGAGTTTAGGAATCCAATACAATAAAGGGAGACCACAATCTTCGACTCTGATTTTGAAATCACAGAATGCATGCTACACATGCTATATGATATACGGGCATGTATTGTTGAGGATTTTGTTACAATGTTTTCTGATTACTAATTTCTGTAATCGGCCTGATGGCCGAATAAAAGAAGTATGAGTTCATATAAAGTTTAGTTTTTTTATTCTCATAACTAAGTGCATAGTTACAAAAAAATAACATGTGTAACAGATAAAGTATACATGCGTGAAATAGCACAACAAACAACAATAATTCAAATAAAGTAATTTAACCAGGAGGAGAGAGCTTTACGTTCACAAGTTTTATAAATTTATATGATTTTGTAAATCACCAATATTTTCCGAACAAAATAAACATTTATATTTTAGAACTGTTGCATTTAAATTACAGTATGTGAGCAAATAGTTTTGTCTCTGTTCTTTGAAAAGATGACATTCTAACATGAATGAAATTCATCAACGATTACAGTTGATGAGAGGAGAGTACATTAGCGTTCGTTTCATTTTACATTATGCCACGTTCCTGTTTCAACAGGCAATCGGTGATAACTAATCCTAAAATAAAAAAAAAGAAAGAACAAAAATGATTGCAGAATTATATGGAAGAAATTTATATGCGATTTGAATTTAAGTAATGAGTCGGTAACACACATCGTGCGAGGATTTATTAAATTGATCTGTATATTCTTAAAAGAATGGTTTGTTTTTAGTTTTTAGTTTTGAGCCATTTTTTCTGGAAAATATTCAGTGTTTATTTCCTCATTACAATACAAGCACACAAAAGACGTTTTTTACCATGTAAACAATGCATTCAATGTAGCAGACAGTAATCGTGGTCAGTGGTCTGTACGCTCACAGGAAAGTCTTCTGAAACGTTGGACGGCAGAGGATTCTCAGACTTTTATTCAACTCCTTTAATTTTGTTAAAAAGGAATTTAATGTGTTTCCTGGAAGAAAACAAACTAAGCTGCAATCGGTAATTTTATGCACATAAAGAAGTTAAGTCTAAAAAATCTACAAAAGTAAAACACGCATAATGGAAACTTGTACTAGATACAACAACTGTAAATAGTACATGCAACATTAGTTTAAAGGATATAATCATTTGTTTACTCACAATAATAATGGCAGCCATAAAGTATCCACTATTTGACAAATCTTGTAAACACTTTCAGACACCGCTATTTCAATTTTAGCTTCAGAAAATTTTCAGCTAAATCATGGCGTTCAGTTTTTAATGAAGGCGGAAGACGGATTTCTGGGGTAAACCACCAACCTTCGAGAGCAAAACTGGCAATTCTTATCATTAAGGGTTGGAATCGAGCACACTCTGCCCTGATTGTAAAACAAATATTATATGTAGTGGTGAGGAAATCGCATGCGGATCTTTTTTCAGAAAACTGGTTTATTGTAATCATGAAGGTTAATTAATGCTATTCCTTCTTAACAGATGAAACTCTGATCATGAATAGCTACGTGTTGTGTTTATGCAAGTACACGTTTGTTGTGAAAATGGAAACGAACATAAGAATTAAAAAAGACAATTTCATACTGAACACATCAAAGGAAATGTTTTAATTTTCTGTTTATCAAAGAAACAATATGAGAATAATCCAAAGTTCTATGCGAAATACGCTGTAATGATATTAAAGACAATTTTATAATATGCTTCATTCGACAACCTTTGATTTTGTACATAGTCTGGTCAAGCGTATTCTACGGGAATAGGGTTTAAATGTGTTCTTTTGCATGTGTGTTTCTAGTATACAGATTTTCTTGTCATACATTTCTATTCATCATAGCAATTTCAAATAACCTGCAATGAATTATTAGTATTTCTAATTATTTGCAACATTTAGATTGTTTCCATTAACCACAAATATACATAATAAGGGAAAACGTCAAATCCAAATGAAAAAAAGTGTGTCGTAACGTTTCTTACCATTGAGACATGGTACAGGGAATTGCTCTCCATGAAAATTAATCTGATTATTAATTCCAAGAGGGAATTTAACTATTTTAAGTTTCATTGCATTACGTCATTCCATTCAAATGATGTAATCATTGTTCCGCTAAGTCAGAAACACAAATCCACTTGACGATCACTTTTGTTGAATGCCGTAAATGAGTTTATACGTGAAATACGTGTGACGTCACTTTGAGGTAGGATAAATTGAGCTGAATTTCCAATGATTTTCAGCCGTGTTTTGACTCCCTGAATACTAGAAATTCCAATAAAAACTAATTGCCGATAGAAGTACATGGTTTTAACGCAAAGGTGTTATATACATTTGTACTTTATATATCATGTGTTATATATAGTTAAGTTGTTTCTATGCATATGAATAGTGCGTGTTCATGTTTACTTTATTTCATCACACACACTGCCACACATGCAAAATTGAGATATGTTACCAATTAAACGTTAATTTTGTCAACGTCTTTGTTGTTTTTGCAGTTTTAATGTATGCTACCAGGGCGTTTATGCCCTTACAGCTCTAAGTTGCAAATATGCGAAACTTTGCATTTAACCAGCAGTGGATCGTAGCAGTATAAGTTTTCTGGGTGTACCCATTTCTGTAGCATTCGAAATACTAGGTAATTAAGTATTCCGTTTCACGTTTTGTTTACACGTATTGATGCATTTCTTAACTTGTTTGCATCCAAAATATACCTTAAATTGTCCGATTTGAATGAATTTAATTAGTTAATTCAACCCTTTCTCTTGGATTGGTCCTGCATAAAAACATATGTACTGCATATTGTTACAAAAACTTAAAAACTATCAGGTTTATTTGAGCAAATTTTAATACATTTCAACTAATAAAGCAGAGTGGAATAAAAAGCCTAATGCAGAAAAAATAATTATAATGCTGCGATGTATAGGCATTGTTATATTCGCAAATTGTACAGAACCATTCCGTATCCAATCAGTATTTTTGTATTGTTAGTAATGCACACGGCTTTTGTTATGTTTATGCACCAAACATATAACAGAGTAGGGTAAAACAGCTCCTTACGTTGATATTTTTTCAAAATAGAAGTGAAAGAGAGCATTAAGAAAAATTAGAACAAACTCTCACATCTCACAAGAGGGAGACACTTGAACAGAAATGAATTTGTAAATTATGTAATTATATCTCAATAAAGTAATTATTAATGTAATTGAAAATTGTCGATCAATTTATGCTAATAAATGATTTCTGATTTCTAATTTCTGTAATCGGCCTTATGCCCAAATATAAAACAGGTATAAGTCCATATATAGATTAATTCTTTTTATTCTCGTAAACTAAGTAAATAGTTGCAGATAAAATAACATGTGTAACAGATTAAGTATCCATGCACATGTGAAATAGGTCAACGAACAACAACAACTGAAATTAAGTAATTTAACAACGAGGATAGACTTTTAAGTTCACAAGTAAATTTACACAATTTCTGTAAATCACTTATATTTTCTGAACAGAATAGATTTTATATATTACCATTTAAATAACAGTATTTTGGCAAATATTTTTTTATTTGTTTTTTAAGAAAATGACATTCTAAAATGAATGAAATTCATCACTAGTTGCAGTTGATGAGCAAATTATGCCACCTTCCTGTTGGGAATTACTAGTCCCAAATTGTCCAACAGTACAATTGCACAATTATATAGAAGCACATCTAAATTTAAGTTCTTCTATAATGAGTCGGTAACATAAACCTTTCAAGGATTTATTAAGATGAGCGCACCATTCTTAACAAAAATATTTGTTTTCTAGTGTTATACTGGCGATTACATATTCTTCTTGAAAATCTTTAGTGTAAATGTCCTCATTATAATACAAGCACACATAATTGGAAGACGTCTTCACAGTGTTAAACGATGCATCCAATATTGCAGACAGAAATCATGGTCAATGGTTTGTACAAAGAAATGATCAGAATTTGGATCCAACATTTCGTGTTATGTGTGCTGTGATCGTCAAAACTTAATATACTGTATAACTACGTATAAATATTCCTATCAATTTTGTAATGAAGCGTCATAATTAACCACACCAAAAATGTGAAACTTCTAATTAATAACAAGATGGTGTTTTGTGGTAATTTAGGTGACTTGTTAATATCTGCCAAAGAGTTAGTTTCTTCCAAAGCTAAAAAACTAATCGTTTGAATCAAACGGTGGGTTGGTTTGATTTGTCCTGTTGAATCCTGTTACAGTGGGGTCTAGGACTGTATATTCTGTATATTCTTTATAAACAGACTGATTGGAGCAAATCTCCTGTCTCTCAGTATTATCCCCTTTATTTTCAATATTATTACCTATATTTTGTGTCCTGTTAAATCCTGTTTCCATTGGATCAAGGATTGCATATTCTGTATGGTTCGACTGAGTAGCCGAAACCTCTAATCGTTCAATATTATCATCTTTGCTATCAATATTACCTGCTAGGATTTGTGTTCTGTTTAACGCTGTTTCCTTTGGATCCATGACGGCATATTGTTTATAGTTCAACTGAGCGGACGACACATCTGATCTCTCAGTATTATCATCTTTGTAATCAATATTATTTGCTAATATTTGTGTTCTGTAAAACCCCGCTTCCGTTGGATCCAGGATGGAATATTCATTAAAACTGGACTGAGTGGACGAATCCTTTGGTGCTTCGATATTATCATCTTTGTAATCATTATTATTAACTAAGATTTGAGTTCTATTCAAACCTGTCTCCGTTGGATCCAGTAAGAAATATTGATTTTGATTACTAGCACACTGTGTTGTTTGATGTGTTGATATTACAGGTCTCTCAGTTTCATACGCCCTATCACGGTCTGTATAATAATAATTAGTATAAGTCTCACTTTGTACAGACTCTAATGATAACATTCTGAGCTCAGTGTATGACCCTCTGTTAATTACTGACTGCAAATTTGTGTAATTAATTTCACTATGAATTGTTGGGATTGAAGAACCTGGACCATTTCGATTTTGATGTCCTACGTTTGTCTGTGTTTTCCTTAAAAATATTTTATGTTAACACTATCGGTAAGCTAAATTATTTGTACATGGTAAGACAAGGAAGGAAAATAATGTATTATTATTTTTCAAGCAAATGAAGTAATGACAATCTTTATGTAAGGCAAGCAAATTGTTTGCTGTGTATTCATGCCAACGTCAAGTTAACCATATGTGTATCGTAATATTCATGTTTGATATGTCTGATATGTACTTAAACGATGTGACACATTTAAGCTTAAACGTGGTAGGACACGTCGATAGAAATCCCGAATTTTACAAACACACTTAATAAAACCACTCACCCTAATTTTTTGGCGTTAAAATTGAGAAGTAATTCACCCACCTCATCACATTTACGACTGAGTGCTCAGTAGATTGAGATGCAAGTATCACTCTAAGTGTCATTAGATTAACTCACAAAAGACCTCGGGAGCAGGATGGTTAAATTAGGTAGCCATTTACTATGAAGCACATGTATGTCAACACTTTGGTTGTGGATTCGAGACTTATTGTGGCTCGAAACCAATCTTAGTTTATGAGGATTGAAACTTTTCCTGTATCAAGACGGTTCTCGGCGGGTTCTTGGGCTTTGTCAATGGATACAAAATGGACGCCATGAAGTAGGAAAACAATGGCAAAGAAAACCTACCGAACAACAAGAGCAAAAACAAGGGACTGTTAAAAATCCGGATATAGACAATCATACACAGCGCAACACAAAAAAAAACCAAAAACACAAAAAAGAAAGAGAGTAACCCAAACCCAATAAAAACCATGGATGCACTCAGGGGCTCCGGACGAGTAAGCAATGCCTGCCTCTAATTAGACACCAGTCGAGTTACTCATTGTCATTTATAGAAAAAAGTCAAATCCAGGAATAAGAAGCACTACCTAAGACTCAGACAAAATGTTCTATCGTATTGGAGAGGTTAATTTCCCCATAGCGATGAATTAAGTAATGGTGAACTTCTGGAGATATAACATCAACCTACGTACAACAAACCCTTGTTTGAGTAGCTTTACAGTCTTAGTGGTGTCTTTAATTTCATGATTGCTAGGGTTAATTGAATGCAAATAGACACCAAATTTTAGCATGGATAAGGGACAAAACATAATCAATATAGCGGAATGTGACATTAAAGGCCCACTGTCTTTTCTTTTTCCTTTAGCAGCCTTCTAGGAACTCAGGTTCATTAGAGAACAAAAACATGTCGACGAGGAGAAGAGCACACTAAGTGCCCATTGCAAAACCAATAGTCTGTTGAAAAACATGTCCTCCAAACATGACGATTATGTTGTCAATCAGAAATCTAACCTATGACAGATTTAATCTTCAGAATATTTAATATTTGACTTAGAGTCATTAATAACGAAGTCAGTTCTGTCTATGCTGATAACCAGGTATTTAAATCGCCGTTTTTCGTTTTTCTTGGAAAGGTAAACAAAATGAACGACACTTTAAACCTTGTTCAAACAAACATATCAACCTACAGCTTCTCGCGATTCAACAAAAAAGATTTAAAAAAAACGAATTTATAATGTTCCATTAAACTTGTACAGTAACATACAATACATTATAAAAACTATAGATATACCTGATAAAATAACAAAAGCCAGCAACTGCTACAGAAACAAACACTCCGATGACTATAGGTACAACAAGATAAATACCTAAAAAAGAAGTATCTGATAAATACACAAAGACAATCATTTTAAAATAGTTTTAAAAAGCAACAAATATTGTTATTTTTTCTTCTGCTAAAAGATTACAAACAATTTCAGAAAAAGATTCGGGCATGGCCGTAAATTGTATGTAGGCAGGAGATGCAGCTCAATAACAAAAATCCAAACGACTCGTTTTGAAAGCACACAAATGAATGTTTTTTTATGAAATTGTCTCTAGTTGAATTTGAGGGTTGCATGCCCCCAAGACGACTGCCTCTTCTTCTGAAAGTACACGGCTCTGTTAGCGCCAATAAAAACATGTGAAATGTTACTGCGCAATCTCATATTAGCAGGCAACAAATTGACACAATTAGTAGGGTATCAAAGTTTAAGGTATGTCGTAACCTAGGTGTCCATTCACAAGCTTTCGAAATGTATTCGGTTAGATAAAATGTACAGATATACATCTATTGTTTGTTTTTTTAAAGGATTTTAACGCCACTTTCAGCAGTTTTTCAACTAAATCTTGGCGTCCAGTTCCAGTTTGTATGTGGGAAGGGATCCAAAGGACCAGGAGAAAACCCCCAACCTGCGGTAGGACAACTGGCAATCTTTGTCAATTAAGATTGGAGTCAAGTACACCCTGTCCGCATTGAGACTTGAACCCGTCAAATCAGTGTTAATATACATCTAACATAATGTCGTAAATGGCAATGATGATACCAAGTATTGCTCCGAGCTGTTTCTTCTGCTATCACATCTCTCTAGCGAACTGCTATTAGGGGTCAGATTTAGATAGTAATATCAACGATAAATTGTCGCCATCCCTTCTAAAATTTTACTTTTCTTAGCGTCGCTCTTTCTGTTGAAAATTATTATCCTTCTAAATTAAATTTTAATGTTTTTTACAGGTTATGTCCTCTTATGTTGTGTTCTTCAAAAAACACATATTTAACCCAATAATTATATGAAATTATTGAAAGTACATGTAAGACATGTGATATACTTAGAGCCGGAGATGTGTTTTCAAGGTATGCAGTCGTCGCCTGCACCATAGCTACTCTTGCGTCTACAATGTACAGGAACATGTAAAAAATGTGTTATTTAAACGTTATTAGTTTGCTGTAATTACTCATACAAATAAAATTTAAAGCGTTGTAAACGTATATAGGTTCTGCCATAAACACATCTGAGTCGTTCTCGTTGATGTTATATGAATGCGAAACAAAGATCATCAACACGAATATCAACACGACACGAATATCTAGAATGTATCATCAATTGTACTAAAATACATGCAGGATTTGGAGAATTTTTAAAGACTTACGCTTACCATTTTTATGTTAAAAAATTATTTTTTGTAAGTTTCTGCATGTTATGTAGGTATACTTAGGTGACCATATAAATTTTCATCGGAACGTTAGTGTACAAAGAAGAATCATTTCTGGTATATTTGGTTGAAATGTTAGAACTAGAGGGCTGGGAAGAAAACATAAAACTGTAAGATAAACGATTTTGACTTATGACAAACATATATATGCCAAACATTAGAAATAAAGATATCAATAAAAAACGTATTGCTTACCATTATCCTTTTGAAATGTATTAACACATGTTGGAACATACAGACCTAAATATAATATATGCTGCATAATAATAGCTGTAAAGTTTACGAACTAGCATGCTAAAAATTCCAACAAAAATGTATCGGGTCTTTAAGATACAAAAAATACTATTCATTGAGAAACGTATGGACTGTACCGCGACAAATACAGGTTAATGTAATAAAATAAAATAATACTTTTATTCTTTCACAATTATTTCATGTTTTTTTTTGGCAAATAGCTGCATTTAACAGTGATATTGATTGCTGTATTATAGTTATTTTTTCAGTTAATGCTCTTCGTGCATTTTTCTACAAAATTAGTAATGTTTGGCAGTATTTAAGAACTGGATATTTTCCGTACCTTAATTAGAAAAGCGATATGCGGTGTACTTGGAGTTTAATATGTTTTTCCGCCTTAATATTTATTGATCGTATGCAATATAATACTTGAAATTTAATATTTTGAATTTCAACCAAATACAGTAAGTACAATGGATTGATTGAATGTTTGCTTTGCGTCCAGCGAGCAGTATTTTAGATTCAGGACGAGAATAAGTTTACAAACAATAAACCCATTTGGGAAAGATGGACTAAAGGGATGATATTTTGATAGCCACTGGAAAAACAAGAGAATAGAGACGTAAAATGTATCCTTTAGCTACAACAAACGAGCATAGTCTTATCGAAATCTACCAAAGGGATCTTGCGCGACATCCTCGGAACACGTTAACTGCTACGGTCCGAGGTCAGGCTATTTTGTCTAGAAAACCAACGCGAGGGCATCCCTTATCTGACATCTGGAGGCAGGTTTTTTCAGAATACTCGTGCAGGAATAAAGATCTGCGCAATAAAGTGGACCAATTTTTATCGGACATAACAACTAACATTTTGGTTTAATATAGATGAGTTGATTCAGCTCGTCAGCGAATGTATGCTAAATTACCAGTTGGTGTTTTTAAATCAAGATTCTTTTCATTATCATACCATTACAGACTCTCTGGCTACAGGAATACTTGACGAATAAATATTTTGTTATAGGATAACATTCGTCTGAACTTCCGAAAACGTCTTTGGACACATAGACTTTACAGCTCGAAGTTTGATTACAACGTTGTCGAAGTGTAAACAACGTTTCCGTGTTGGTGTAGCAGTTACGAAACTCAAATCCGAAGAATTTAGGACATGGTTCTGATGATGATCTTCCAAAGTTTGCATCATGAAATATAATAATTGTTCCATCTGGACATGTTATATCTAAGGTTTCTTTCTGGCAATGTACTGATTGAAAAAAGTTTTGATATACAATTTACACATGTATAAATTGTGTTAATTTTTTTGCTATAAATTTTCATTTTGGTTGAACATTAAATGGAAAGCCAAATCAGAGTATGTGTGTATACTGTTTATTTACCAATCTGTATTTATTGTTATATGATGTGTTTATGAATATAAAGAACACAATTGTTTTATTTGTAACTACGGTTTTAATCCAAGATTGTAAAGGAGTTGGGTTTCGATTCAATGGTTCATAAAATGTGGGCACATATTTACTTTTTATACAATATATGGCCAACAACATCAGATAAATTACGCCTGTGGAAAATTTAGCGTTTTGTTAAAAAACTGTGTAAGTTTATTTTGGCGTAATGTAATTTTCGCGGTCCGTATTTAAAATGAATATCTCTATCAATTGTCCTAATATTTGGCGCGTTGTTATTTTCGCGTTCCAACTTTTACCGCGAATAAAGCGAAAATTAAATCACTGCGAAAAACTACTTATACGGTAATATAGGAACGTTTACTAATTATACGTTTCATATCAAATTAAAACGGACTCGTATAAATCGTATAAGTACATGAACTTGACCATCATCACCTGCTACTTTACACACTGTAATTATGTTTTCTTTTAGGTATTTGTTTCACTGGCATTTCTGTTTCTTTACTTTCTTTAGTTATAAGAGATTAGTGAAATTAAATTATACAGCTGTAAATTTATTCTTCTTTGTTGATTCTGTATGTCTTGTCTCTTGTCACAATCCGGATTCGTTACTGTGCTATAGTTTTCGATACTTAGCAGTTTGGTTTTCGTACACTTAACTTATTATATGAGTAACTGACCTTTGCTTTCTGTTTTAAAATAACTTTCTGTACATTCCGTTATCTGAAAATCTGTATTCGTGCTGAAGTCTGTTATAATGCTTGTTCTTGTTGCTATAAATGTAAAATAAAAGTTTTAATCAAACGTCTAAGCATAAACCATTGCTTAACCATATACTAACATTAATGTCTTTTTTGTATTTGTACAGAACATGTTCTACGAACTGTAATAACATACAAACCGAGAATGTAGAAAAATATTTTATTGCATATAAATACTGGAATATCGAATGAAGTATCATGTGGTTTGTTAGACTACACTTGCCGACAACGAAAAGAGGAATAAAATGATAAGCATTTTATACTTCAAAAATTGGTAAACCACGGCAAATGAAGTACCTATTTTGAAGTTTCGGCCCTCCATAAATGTCGCTAAACAGGAAACAGTTGCACGTACATATCAATACAGTTGACCGTGGTTTACATTATTTCGAAATCATTTTGTTTTAATATATGTCAGCAACATACCAGTTTCGTCTGTCGTTCCATATTTCGCTAGCATAAGAATAATGATAATAATCATGTCTAGTATTACTTGTATCCTTAAATAATCAAGAATAATACCAGACACATATGTTTCATATAATAATATGTATGTCTAGTAAACAAGGAAAAGATTCTACACATTTTGTGAGTTAACACTTACAGCAGGAAATAGATACATTATTGTAGATCCTATCGATCCTGTATAGTCTTACTGTAATGAATCGTCACTAATTTTTATTTTATTTTAACCTAATCTTAGTTGTGTTCATTTATTTGACATGCTCGTGGAAAAATACAATGACGAATACATGGTCTTGCTCGTATCAGCCCGCGAAAATGCAGACAAATCAAGGTCATGCAAGGTAACGTAAAATTAAAATTGTGAATTTTTATACGAATTATTTCTGGTAATTGTTCCATTTCAACATTGCAAAAGCCGGTTTTATTCTTGTCACGGATGGTTAGTGGCTTAAGAAGGGAAAATCATTAGGATATATATACATAATTTAATACAACAGAATATATACACAATAATATTATATACAACAACAACTTACACAATTTACAGACAGTGCATCATCAACACGCCAAACAAGTCTATTCTTTACACCGGTTCACCACTTTGTCACTGTTACACTGATTTCCTACTGGATACATTCCCATTCCTTGGTTTACTTATACTGGTTACTACACTGATTACTTTACTGATTACTGGTTACTATACTGATTACTATACTTATTACTGGTTACTATACTGATTACTATACTGATTACTGGTTACTATACTGATCACTATACTAGTTACTATACTGGTTACTGGTTACTAGTTACTCGATGTTATTTGTTTACTGGCTACTCGATGGTATTAGTTTACTGGTTACTCGATGGTATTTGTTTGCGAATGATCAATTACTTAATATGACTTGAAACTCGACTTCCAGTGGACATTCCTCTGCTCATTAACTGTCGTATCGTTAGGTCGTCTCTTTTATAATGACAAGGTGAACGAAAACTCATTAAACCGGTTTCCCCTCACCGTCATACATGTGAACTAAGGACAACCTGTACACTGGTGTCTACCTGATCCGTACCAGCGATCTGAGGCACTTCCGACCCACCCATCACGTTCAACAGAATGACTAGCATAATTTTTTTATGAATTAAATTATAAAAGTCACCACGTTACAATTCTTGTTTTCAATTTTAACAATATATTTTGCGCTAATCGTAGCTTACCAACGACATTAAGGACATATTGCTTTAAACATGTCCAGACATATAAGTCTTGCATGACTTTAAACTTTACTGTTATAAAGATGCCTATCTATATCCTGCACTTACTTATAATGTGGCGTTTGGGATTTGTTATGGTTTTCGTCTTTATTACTTTTATTTACGGGATAACAGAGAAAATCCCTGCTGTCAGAATAAGACTCGATAAATACCTAGAGGTATTTATAGCAGATGAAATCCTTGTTCTCACAATGAAACAAGATAATTACTTTAGACGTATTTATAGCAGATGAAATTCTTGCTGTCAGAATGAGACCAGACAGTAACTGTAGAGGCATTTAAGACAGAGAAAATCCTTGCTGTCAGAACAAGACTAGATAATATTTTTGTACTATTTATAGCAGAGGAAATACTTGCTGTCGGAATAAGACAAGACAATAACTTTAGAGGCATTTAAAACAGAGAAAATCATTGTTGTCAGAAAAAGACAAGATAATAACTGTAGATGTCTGTATAACAGAGGATATACTTTCTGTCAGAAGAGGAAATCCTGCTGTAAGAATAAGGCAAGATTATAACTTTAGAGGTATTTATAGCAGATGAAATTCTTCCTGTTAGAATATCGTAATAACTTTAAAGGTATTCTTAGCAAAGGAAATCCTTGCTGTCAGAATAAACAATAGAATAACTTTAAATGTATTTATTGCAGATGAAATCCTTGCAATCAGAATAAGACAAGATATTGTTAGAGGTATTTATAGAATAGGAAATCCTTGCTGCCAGAATAAGAAAATAACTTTAGAGGTTTTTACAGCAGAAAAATCATTGCTGTCGATAGGAAAATAAGTCTAGAGGTATTTACAACAGAGAAAATCACTTCTGTCAGAATAAGACAAGACGATAACTTTAGAGTAATTTATAACAGAGGAAATCCTTGCTATCAGATTCACACAAAATAATAAAGTTTGAGGTATTTATAGCAAAGGTAATCCTTTCTATCAGAATAAGAGAATTTGATAACTTTATAGCTATTTATAGCAGACAAACTCCTTGATGTCAGAATAAGTTTGTTTATGAATAGTGTTACACGTAACTTTCAGCAATGTTTTTAGCTATATCATGGCGTTCAACTTTTTATTGAGTAATCGGAGAAAACCTTAGTTATTACCTTACTGTCAGCATAAAATAAGATAAAATAAGATATATAAGGAACACAGGTTACCGATATAGATAAAGAATACATAACACAACTCTAAACTGTAGAAACTAAATTCAAAAGAATCAATATAAACAATTTTACTTCAAATTATAGAAAATTCAACCTTAAAGGTGAACTTTGATTGGTTGACATCGATTGTTTATACATGTAGTATTCTTGAAAACTTATCAAATAAATATTTTTAACAAAAAATTTGATTAAATTTTTTCCTCGCTTTTTTTATGTAACTGAATACAAAGCTCATAGAAATTATATGTTTAAAGTTTTATTATTTTAGCAGGGAATCTAAGACCATCGTTATGTTTAATAATTGCAGTTTTTTATTATGCATACAAGTTATCATATTCACAAATTATTTTTAATATTCATTTTGTGCCATTTCGAAGCTTTAACTTTATATCGTTCTAATCTTTTTAAACTTTCACAAGACTGTTGACCTTAATTTCCTCGTTAAGATATCGTGTGGGGTTAGGGTTAGGGTTAGGGTTTGTGTGGTAAAAGTTAAAAAAATACGCACTTTAAAAAAGGAAACGAAACAGCTAGAGTGTGCTGTTTTGTTCGTTTCCGTTTTATGTAGATTGAAATAAGCACGCATTTTTAATTTTATTATATTGTTCATATGTACAAATTGTTAGCAAATTTATGTTTCACGTAAATTTTAAGTACTCTGATAAATGTGCATTTGAGTTTAAGGTGCAAAATAAAAATGTCACCAGTCTGACAGTTATCACGCGTTTTGTAAACATGCAAATCAATAAAATCGTTTTGTTTCACTATTCACGAAAATAAAATAAACTCAGAATATGTAAAAATGCAGATTTAATCTCATTGTAGGGTGTCTGGTGCAACGAGCGTGGCACTATCGAAATTTATCACGACGGTCCTCGTCCGGGCTTTTCGACACCCCCAAGAGTGGTCGAGTACAGGAAACCTTCCAAGTATGGTTTAAGTTGTACACATCTAATATACTGCTAGGTTTAAATGTATTGAATTTAACTATAAATTAGAAGTGCACGCTTGGTCGAGTTGCCATATGTTATTATTTTAACCAAATATTCTAAAATGATGAGATAAACATCCGGACTGGTATTACATGTACACAATTGGAAATGTGTTTATGTATTAAATGTTCAAGTATAAAGTATAAAAAGATATTTGTCTGTGAAACTGTTTTGACAAGAAATATATATACATTTTATACACGGAAATATTTTATTTTAAGAATTTATATTAGGAAAACCATGATGACGACTTCCGTTTTTGATAAAATAAAGAAGCTTCCCTCATGAACACTTTAAATTAGGACATGTTTACTTTTGAAAAGGGATGTCAAATGAATGTGGCTGTTGATTTCATTTCTTGTCGAACCTACATGCAACAAATATTGCATGCACATCACTCAAATCATATACGACTGGACTTTCAAATATCGTAAAATATATGTATCATAGGAAAATTTTATGTTGCCTAAACGGTACCAGAATGCGCCATACATCTATTTACCGTTTTAGAATAGTAAATAAGAATTCACATGGAAAGATAGCAGATTTGTGTCAAATAACAGTAAAAATATAAACGTAAAGTATTTGTGTATTCTATTTATATTAAAACAACAATAAAAGAAAAAAGAAAAAAACATATGAACGTGTTCTACGTAAACCGAACATGCACATTAACGTATCAGTAAAATGATTGTACTTTATTTGATGACTTAATCTTGACATGAATAGCCTGTTGACCTACACAGGCGTCCCAAATGTGATATTACACGTTTTTGAATTAAAACCTGACAACACCAATAGTAGCATTGTCTAATTGAATTGCATCAGTATCGAATTATGTGATAAACAAACTCCGATACAACTGAGTGTGTTTTTCTCGACAAATCAAACGATTTAGACAATATTGTTTAACAGAGATTAAGTAACTTCTCGTCACACAAGCAAGAGGCAAATATACAAAAAGTCACTTTTGTCAGCTTGTTAGCTTTTGAGTGATCTCTCTTTCAAAATCATGATGGAGTATCTGTAAGGTAATCTTTTCTTTTTGAGATACCGCCTCTGATGATTAACAATAATATTGTATCTGACGACTCAGAGAAGGCAGCATGGTTTAACCAATATTATGTATCATCAAAACAGATGGAGAGGGCCTCGGAGGCCGAGTAGTCAAGGTAGTTCGTCAACTATTGATCACGTGGTCTGTTCGATTCTCACTGCAGGCAGGGTATACTCGACTCAAATCTTAATGGATTACCAGTTTTCCTACCGCAGGTCCGGGGTTTTCTCCGGGTACTCAGGCTTCCTCCCCCAATAAAAACTGGACGCCATGATATAGCTGAAAAATTACTGAAAGTGGATGAAAACACCATCAAACAAACAATCAACACAGATGGAAGATTGTTTATGTCGGTCTGCCAGATCAGAGTGAATACTCTTAGCCCGTTCTAGCGAAATTGTGCTGTCTGACAATGAAGTTAGACGTGTTCTTACCATATTAAAAATAAATAGCGCCTCCGGACCTGATCTTGTAAATCTAAGGCTATTGGAAGAAGGTGCTCGGGTTTTATACACATATTTAAGAAAACTGTTCAATATGTCGTTTTCTTGTTTCCAGTTTCACACACAATTTTATTCATTTTGGGAATTTACGATTTATACGAATTCAAAAAGACAACCAGACCATCTTATTGTTCCATGTTGCTGTAACTCTCATTACACAATATGGGAGACAACGCTCAGAAGCTTAAAGTAACTGGAAATGATATTGTAAAGAATTGCGGGATTTTTAAGATTGTGCAATTAGTGCTTTAATAATTGTAGCAGCAGTAGAAATCATTGCTTTTAGAATAATACCAGATAACAACCTTACAGATACTGAATTAAGGGCGGGAAGGGGTTTGGAGAATTCAGTCCCAGTATTTAGTAACAAATAAACATTCCTCTTGAAAAAGTATTTGTTGTTTTTTATCCCTTAATGTAGTTTAGTTTAAACATATTTTATTTGTTAATAACAAAATGGATTGGACACAAGTAAATCATACTTATGAAGTCCTCTCCAAAATATAATATTTACATGTAATATTTATACGAACGAGCATGCAAATAATAATAATAATAATAATAATAATAATAATAATAATAAGCTACATAAAATGGATTAGAACAAATATGGCTGAAGAAAAGGAGAAATAACAAATACACTAAGTATCAAAATATGACATAAATATAGCTATATAGGTGTTGATGATTACGAAGCTACGATTAACGTTCTTCGATGGTGCTTAAACTACAAGAAATCATTTAGACCGTTTTATAAATGTATAAACATGGTTAAATACAGTTTTATTTTGATCGATAGTTAACTCTGGCTTACCAAAACCTAGTAAGTTAAGGTCCATTGCGATATAATTAGGTAACCAAGTGAGATCATTGATTAGTAATTCCCTATAGTCCTTATACAGTGGAAATTCAAAAAAGTAGTGTTTTGCATTTTCAGTTGCAGAGCGACAACGACAGGAAGAGTCTGTGGTAATATTGCATAGGTCATTATTTAGGAATGACGATCTTAATTGGGTTAAAATTAGATTAAGTTTTCTTGGTCCATATGAGAAATATTCCGGGATATTTTTGTTATTAATTGATTGTTTTTTCATTTCCTATTTAAATTGTCCGAGAGACTTTGAATGTCGACGGTTCAAGACTGTTACAATTTTTTATTGTGGCAGGTATAAATGAGTCCTTAGTTAGAGATAATCTGCAGAAAGGCAGAATAATATCTTCGCCATTTCTTAAAGGATATATTGTCATACTTTGTATATTTGGGGATATAAGATTGCAAAGATAGTCCGGGGCGTGTTTGTTTAAAATATTGTAAAACATTTGTAGTTTCCTTCTTTGTCTTCTTACAGGTAATGTCTCCCACCCAATTCCCTGATATATTAATTCTTTTTTAGTAAATATTGGCAGTCCAGTTACTATTCTTGCACATTCCATATGTAACTGTTCCAGTCTATTAGCATTGCTAATACCACAATTATCCCAGACGTCAGTTGCATATTCAAAAATAGGTCTTATAAAAACTAAATATAATTTTTCTAAGGTTTTTCTGCTTAACTGATATTTTAATTTACGTAAAACATTAAATGTTTTGTTACACTAACTATTATAGTTTCTATGTGCTTCTGCCATTTTCCATCATCGCTAAAAGTGACACCGAGATGCTTATGTAGGTTTGTGATAGGAATATTGCTTCCATTGAACTGAAAGTTGAGATTTGATATTACCGTATTGGAAAAAATCATTATTGCCGTTTTCTCTGGATTAAAAGACATTAACCATTTATGGACCATTCGTCAAGTTTTTCCAGATCACGATCAATCACATGTTTAAGCTGTATTTGATCATGACTAGAGAAATTGAATGAAGTGTCATCAACAAATAGTCTGCAGAGGGAGGTAAGTGTATCAGCTATATCGTTGATGTACACAATAAAGAGCAAAGGGCCAAGTACAGAACCCTGAGGAACACCCGCCTGAATATTACAGCAAGAAGAGGATGATTGGTTTATTATCACTTTTTGATTTCTTTTAGAGAGATAACTATTACACCAGTTCATCAAAGCACCACGAATACCATAAGCTCTGAGTTTATACAGTAAACCTCTATGCCAGACTTTATCAAAAGCTTTAGAAAAATCACAGAAAACAAAGCAATTTATTTACTTGTTTTCTCGTGAGTTCACGATACAATTGTACATTTCTATTAGTTGATGAACTATGGAATATTTTGGAAGGAAACCTGATTGATATTTGTATATTAAGTTTTTAGCGTGGAGATGATTGTAAACATGTTTGAATATAATTCTTTCCATTACTTTTCCTACACAGCTGATCAATGAAATTGGTCTATAGTTTGAAGGTAGTGATTGGTCCCCCTTTTTGAATATAGCTAAAACATTTCCTAATTTCCAACTACAAGGAAATTAGCAGTGTTCAAGGGACTTGTTGAAACTTGTTTTAAGGGGAATAGCAATTCTTTCTTGGCAAATTTTTGAACATTCGATGGCTTATGATATCTGGACCGGATGCTTTGTTTGGCTTAATAGTCTTGATAATATCAATGATCTCACTAAATTCTATATGAATATCTGATAAATAGTTTTGGGATCTATCTGGAAATTCGGGAAGGTAAGTATTTTTATCCTCTAAACATAATATAGTTGAAAAGTATTTATTCAAGAGATTGCATTTGTCTTCGTCTTCGAATACAAAATCTCCAAACTGTTGGTCATTAATTATATTTTGTAAAGGTGGCAGTTGTTTTGTTTCATTGGAAGATTTTATTAACTTTTTCATTATTTTCCAATAGGTTTTCGAATTCTCTATGTTTTCTAGCATAATATTGTCTAGATTTTGCTCAAACTTTTCTTTTGCCTTTTTCTTCATATTATTTACTTTGTTTCTCTGTTGTTTATACTTCAAGATATCAGTAGCTTTCTTAGTATTTAAGGATCTTTTTCGTAGCCTATCCCGTTTCCTAAGTTCACGCCTTAGTTCACTGTTGAACCAGGGTTTATCCTTTTTCTAACAGTTATATATTTAGTCGGTATATAATCTCGCGCAATTTGCAAAAAGTTGTCAGGAAAAATTTTACACGCTTGATTAACATCTATATTATCCGGGAGAGTTTTTAGCCAATCAGTTTCATCTAATTTTGCACAAAACTTATCTTTATCAGCTCTGTCATAAATCCATATTTCTCGTTTGAAAGAACCAAGTTCTCTTTTGGGACTTTCGATAAATGCGATAGGCGCATCATGATCGCTTACAATTCGCGGAATTTCTAAAACATCTGAATAAGTACATTTAGAGTATCGCTTAAAAGAATTGGGTCAAGAAGGGTACTACTGAAATCAGTTGTTCTCGTTGGTTTTATTACTACATTATTCAAGTTGAATAAATTTTTTGTGTCTACTATCTTATTGTTATTTAGTTTATATAGGTCTGAATCTTAGTCACCCGCAACCACAATATTATCACAAATTTGGCTGGCAAGGCCTAATGCATGATTTAAACGTGTCCAGTAAAGTTCGTCTATCCATTCTGATCGATAAGTATTACAAAGAAGTAATGTTTGTCCTTTTGACCTAATTTTAACCCAGATTGTTTCATCTACCTGGTTTTCTAATTCGGGTACACATTCTATTGCCACGTGTTCCTTAACATATACGAGGAGTCCTCCACCAAAAGTGTTTTTGTCTTTACGTGCTATATTTGTACTGACGGAATCGAGTTGGATATCTGAATTTTTAACAGTTGGATTTAAATTTGATTGAATTTAAATCCCTAAATGTACATATAAAACTTAAGAAATTTCAGCGACAGCGTCGAGATGGTTAAATTGCTTATGGAAAACAAACTGTAGACGGTAATAATTACGTTCCTAAAAACCCATGACGATCCTCACAATACTGGGAACATATGTTTAAACATCGGATACACATGAAGTTTTCAAGAAACAGTCTAAAAATAACGTTTATCAATGTGAGTGGTTTATAATCAAAACTCTTAAATGTTGACTTTTGATATTAAACTTTTTTAAAGAACCAAAACTAGATGAATTTGATGTTTTATATAGTCCACATGAATAAGACTATGCTATGAAAAGTATAAAATATACAAAAAACTCTGGAGGTATTGTAGTGGTATTTTCCAGAAATGTGTTATCTAATTATATATAGTCTTTGAAGTCAGACTCAGAATATGTGCAATGTCTCCAGGTTAATTCAGATTATAAGACCTTCCAGAAAAGTAACTATTGGGTTTCGTTTATATAAATATCAAAATATGCATCAGATAATGCATTTAAAGAACTGATTCTGGGTGGTGGGCTCGGTGGCCGAGTGGTTAAGGTAGTTCGTTTACTATTGATCACGTGTTCTGCCAACACAGAGATTGCGGGGTGGATCCTCACTGCAGGCATGGAGTATTCGACTCGACAAGGATTGCCAGTTTCCCTACCGCAGGTCCGAGATTTTCTCCGGGTACTCCGGCTTCTTTCACCTATAAAAACTGGACGCCACGATAAAGCTCAAAAATTGCTTAAAGTGGCGTTAAACACCATTCAAACATTCAAACAAAAATATGAACTTATAATGCTTTTAAAGAAATAGAGTATGAACTTACAAATGTTTGTATCAAGTAACGCAAACTTTATCTCTCCTTTCGGAAGTGTTACTGGAAAAACCGTACTTTACCAGACTACGATATTCCTGACAATGCTTTGGTTGCAACCATAGGTTTCTTAATTAGATGAATTTGGTAACTGCACAATAAAGAAACTTAACTCATACAATTGTTTAATTGAAAACAATATACCCCTGAATAGGATCTCTAAAAAATTTTGGAACAGTAATTTACTGTGGTAGAATAATTACCGATAACTTTAAAATATGATTGGGCATTTTCGCTGATTCGTAGAAAGTCTTTCATATGTCTGGATTAACACCTTTCCTAGACATAAAAACGAATAAATCAGCGGGTGTCTAACTAGAGTCAGGCACTCCTTAAACGTCTGGAGCACCAAAGTGCACGCTTAATTTTTATTGGGTTCGGGTTACTTTTGGACCTTTGACCTTGACCTTTTAAATCAAGTCTGAAGACATTATTGCATGTTGAATTATAAATGAGTGTCCTAGATTTAAATTTGTTTTGTATTTTTTAGGTAGGCGTTTGATATTTGGCATGTGAGCATACAATTGGAATGCAACGGAAGATTGGTATTTGTGTTGGTGATATGTGACCTAAGTCTTCGACCTTAACATATTTCCTTTAATCATTGCATATCCCTACATATAGAAGCTGTTTATTTACAGCGAAACGCTTGCCGGATTTTGTTTGTGAGCATATGCGCGACAAAGAGGTAGTATTG
Organism: Limnoperna fortunei; assembly: GCA_944474755.1. NCBI lineage: Eukaryota > Metazoa > Mollusca > Bivalvia > Mytilida > Modiolidae > Limnoperna > Limnoperna fortunei. The sequence goes on from OX104117.1 coordinate 70,819,650, forward strand.
GTCTAACCTGTCTTCAAATAGTTTACATCGTACAATCTATTAGTATAAACCACTTTATGGGAATATCCAACCATTCTGACTAGCGAAATCAGAGATATGTTGGTCATTATTTTTTGTACGTATGGGCGGGGAAACAGAAAGTATAGGACAGACAATGACATTGCGTAAAAATTACATCCTATTAGTAAAAATTGCCATACAAAATATCAAACCATTCCAATTTACAGAAACAGAGAAATTTAAGACAAAAATCATTGTAACGCAAATCGGATTATATGAAATAGGTGTCCGAGATATCCGAAATCATCAAAATTTTAGGATTTACTAAAGCCCAAATGAGTGACGAATTTATTTCAAGGTTCTTACCTATTGTACGGACTGCGGACATGATTAAATCTGAATTCTAACTACGACCTAAGGCGGGGGCGTAAAAATAGAGACAATATTATATAACATAAAGCTTTTTTTTCATTTGTTTTGTTTTGATTGTTTATTATAAAAGATAACTGTAGAATTCTCAAAATACCTGGAACCGGTAATATATCAAACAAAAAGACATAGAAACTCCCGTTTTACAGTTTAATATGACCTATTCATTCATTAGATAAGTTCTCCATTTGTACGCTTATTCACTATTAACATTTTGGCTCGGTGGCTTTATTATCAATTGTAATCAGCACATGTGTGCCTAAATTCATAACTTATACTTGTATTAAAAGTTTACATAAATATATTGATCTTCACAGTAGATGTTTGTGTTCGCATTGTTCCGTATTTATACTATTTAATGTATGGAAGATTTGTAAAATATCACTGCTCGCTTTGTTGTTATTAGAGCGTTATCGACATTTTAAAAAAAAAATTTCTTTTCACCAAAATGATGTCAGTTGGTTGATCGTGTTTTCGATGCTGTAATATAAATATTCCAATAGAAAAAGGGAGGTGGTATCACATCAGAGAAGAATATGAACACATGCATTGTGTAATGAAATTGCAGCACGGGATGAATACTAGAATCTTTGTATATGTAAAAAATCAAAAGTGTAAGAGACAAAAATGCACTATTATCTATATCCATCAGATAAAATGAAATACATATGTGCTGTATTTCTAAATTATACCTATGTATTTTTAAAAACGTTATAATCAAATATGAAACATATTTGTTCTGTGAATTTGTTGGAATGTTCTGTTATCTTATATGTATTTATAATGTCCTCATGTAACACATAACATGTGTTTGAGTGCAATAAACAATCTGAATCTGAAATCTAATAGTCGAACTTAAGTAAAGATTGATTACACAAGCTCTAAATACACAGGGATGCCATCTACAGTCACATATGGAACTGTAGGACTGAGTTCAGAAACTGCACCATCATAGGCGTCATCTGTAGAAGAATGCTGTGAGATAGGTTTTAAATAACAAGATTCGTCATATGTGTTATCTGCAACATCGTTTGAAACATTACAATGTAATTCAGGCTTCATATTCCCTGCTTTATCTGGAACCACACAGTATTTATTAAGTTCCTCATAGTCGTCTTCAATTGCCGTTTCATTTGTTATGTTCTGATCCACTGGAATTTGTTCATAATTATGAATGTGTTCATAATCGTGAACTTCTTCGTTGTTTGGCCTAAAAACGACAAAGTAATAGCTTTTTACATTTTCAAATAAATACGTTTATTTTCTAATTAAACGGGGCATTGGTGGCGCAGTGGTTAACGAACACAAATCTATTTAAACCACGCATGCATCTTGTCCTTACTCAAACAATATATACCTGCATATTGAAAAATCAGAATATATCCTACTAATGTTCATTATATTCTTATTATTTCCATGTTGTTGTTTTTTGTTGTTGTGAATATCGGGTTTGCTATCAAATGTGCTTTCTATGTAAATAATCTCACTCATATGAAAATCGTCGCATGTGATTGGTTTTATCACTGATTTTACTTATGCAGTAATTTAATATTATTCTTTATTTTTTGTTCAACAATACCTGAATGCTTCCCCACATCATACACTATTTCTAAAACATTGTTACTGTATCTATTGGATAACTTACGTTAAATTAACGCTAATTTAAAAGGTATTTCTGCAATATAAGTTGCAAATAGAACTTTTGTAAGGCGTAATCAATGTAAGCACAGATTTTAAATGAGATTGAGTAATGTCAGTTAATGTTACCTTGTACTTAACCCTCAGACACAAATTTCAGAATAAAAAGGCTATTGAAAATCAAACACATTGAACGGGGATTTTACTGTTACTCTACATATCAAATTAATGATCTATTGTGGGGTGGTTAGGCGAGTATTTTGATATTTTACTTGCCATGAAAGATTTACAGTTAATAAGAATAAGCCCGGAAGGTTTAAAAGATGCCGCTTAAAATTTTTTAAAAATAACATTAACAATTTAAAAGACTTGACCTGCAAGGTTTCAATTAGTACGTTTCAAAGTTCTACGTATCTACATGATATAACATAAAATGATCAACACTAAATGTTGTTCTGACAAAACACAGTATTTTTCCTACTTGATCAATTATTATAAACAGGAAAATTTTAACACAGTAATCACCATTTTCTTTCCAACACTAAAATTAATGTTTAAACAAATTCATTGACATTTTAGCAAACAATAAAATAACATAAAATAAAATTTCAACTAAAACAAAAAGTTATTTGGACGCAAGTTTGTAAATCGTTGTTATATATAAGGGTGTTTTTCATTCTATTAAAACCTGTGAAAATTCGATGTTCCACCGATGGCAAATAAGCACTAAAAGCAGTATTTGTTAACTGAATTACAATAACGTTTATGCAGAAACTAACCAACTACATTGACAACTACCTACCTACAGTAAAGACAACAAATAGTATATTTGCGAAAAAGACTACTGCTACTGACACAAGAAAGGAGTATTTCTATGCCCGTAAGTCACCGTAATATGGTGTGTAACATATTATGGCTCTTTGTCGTATTTGATGTATTAACCTACACCTGAAATTATTTGTTTTTTTATAGCATCAGTATATCTAAATGTATGCCACATAATTAATGACATTTTTTCCTATCAGTAAATGTACCTATAGTCTTCATAAATCTGTTGTCTGCAGTATCCTTGTATGCATAGGAAGAAACAATAATATTGCTACTATGAATATGTTACAGGCTACACATTTTTAAGCGGCAATACGTTTCAGTATCGCTACATGAACGAATACCATTGTAAATGCAATTTTTATCTTGCAACATTATATATTATATTTGTGTTTTAATAAATAAGGTTACATGCAATCCTATCATATCGGTTCAATTGTAGGGATATATTGTGACAGCTTTTAGTTAACTTTGACACATTAGACTGGTTAGTTCACACTTTTTAATAACCTTTCTTAACATGGACAGTTCTATCCTAATTTGGTGTGCAATATAAATTTCTGTCCATTGAGCAATTTTGTTTAGTATAATTATTTATGTAAACTAGAAATGTTTTCCTTTTGATAGTTTCGTCCACTCCAAATTTGTGCTGTTACTGACATAATTGATAATATACAAATTATACAATTGAGATATTTCATACCGTATGTACCATCGATTTAATTCTTAGAAACGACGTATATGAGTGATTCCTATACAACTATGATGAAAATCTTATGGATATTTTTTTAAATAATTTTGATAAATAAAAATAAAAATAATAAATAATTTTTAAATAATTCCACATAGACAATAATTCTACATGACCAAATCGAACCAATATAATAATAATGAAGAGTTAATTAGCAAACGGCAATGATCAGATTTGAAATGTTATGATTTTTATTTTATAAGTATACTCTGTAGTTATTTTATAACGAGATATGCTTGGTCCACAATGTGCATCCATATATCTTAACAGTTTGATATCGACATTAAATAATCTTTCTTGAACATAATGGTGGGGTCAAATAATTTATTTGTGAATACACTAATCTAAAGTTTATGCTGATACTGAGTAATATTTGTTTCAAATCTTATGTATATTTCTTTATTATCACAAACATGTTGTTGAAAAATATTTATAATGAAACCTTAAATTATAATACATTGTAAATATAATATTGATAACGTGTATAGCAATATCCAATATTTGCGTGAATAGTCTTAAATTGTGAGAATACTGTCTTCGAACTAATTTGATGAAATTTGTAATACGCTGTAAATTTCTAACTCTGTGATTCGTTTATAATTTACCTTTGTGTCTAATATATACAAATATTAACGCTGTCAAAAGTACCGCTGGTATTACAATAAAAGAATCTTAAACATAATAATGATAAAACATTGATGTAAACATTGATGTACTAAATATGGATACCATCTTGGATAAGAACCCATTGTACTTATTTTGCTTGTAAGAAACTTCATTTTTATCTTCGTGTTATAAACTCAAGGGCACAGACTTTTCTAAAAATCTAGTTCATGCAAGGATGCTTGGTAATGTATTTTGTTTAAACAAATATAAATACATGTACATTTAATTACTAAGATATTTATGTGATATATACACACATCTCTTTCTTCTAGGTGATTGTCTGTAGTTATGTATGTTAACTATTTCTGAAAAAAAAATTGTTGAAAAACAATGTGTTGTATTTGTCGAAATATTGTTATATTTATGTAAATTATAATATAGCATGTTACTTGCAAAGTACCAGTAAAAGTGGTACTTATCTTCAATTATATTTCAAGACTGACTTAATCAGTTTTGTTTAAGAATGATTAAGTGTATGTTGGTCAAAGAAAGAAGCAAAGAAAACCGACCGAACAACAAGAGCCAAAAACCAAAGGACAGTTACAAATCCGGATATAGACAAACACAACACAAAAATCAAAAACATAAAACACAGAAAGAGAGTAACCCGAACCCAATAAAAACCATGGGTGCACTCAGGTGCTCTGGACGAGTAAGCAGTGCCTGCCTCTAGTAAAACACCCGTCGAGTTACCCATTGTCTTGTCTGGGGAAAAGTCAAATCCCGGAATAGGAAACAGCAGTGATCGGTCTAGAAAATCTGAATAACGATTACAGGATCTAGAAATAACGTAAAGTTGTGAAATGTACACACCATACCTGGAGCTGCTGGCATGTTGCTGTCGATGAAAGGGAAGTTGACAATTGGAAAGTTGAAGTCATCACGCTTGTCGTAGAGCCTAGTTTGTAGTTTTCCTGAGTCTATTTTTAGAAGTAGGTCTAAGTAAAAGGCTGAGCTTAGTGTATTGGTGGTGTCTTTAATTTCAAACTCGCTAGGGTAAATTGAATGTAAATAGTCATCAAATTTAGCATTGTTGAGGGACAAAACATCATCAAAATAGCGGAATGTGAAATTAAAGGTCTGGGCCAGAGTCTTTTCTTTCTTCTTCATAATTGATAAATTATGGTAACGTAATAGAAGTTTTTTTTATTATTAGTCCTTACTTATATAATCATTGTGTTTCAATGTTTTTTACTAACAAAGTTTGCCATTAGTTTTTCTTATTTATTTCTGTCATATATTTTTTCATAAAACTTACTGCACTGCTATTTTTGTTACTTCTATTCTTTTGTGTTTTTTGTATTTATCAAACACTGTATGTAGTAACAGTCATCAAACATTACAACTTGTGTTTACTATTTTGCTTATTGAAGATGATTTGATTATATTCTTTGAATGCTGGTACTATCTGCAGAACAATAATTAATTTACTGTGGAAGGAACACATTTTGATTTCTTTAATGCTTAGAGTTATTGCTGTTTTACTGTATAGATTAGTATATGGTCTAAACCCTATCGGCCTTGGTATCATCCCTAGACCCCAATATCAGCCCGAGACGGACTCGCAGGCTTATATGAGTCGAGGGATGATACCCAGGCCAATATGGGCATATATTTATCTTTTCATCATTTACTTCCGATAATTAGGATAATAGACTAAAATCAGTACACATTACAATTTTATTATTTTACAACAAATAATGAATATTCGACTTTAAAAACGAATTCATCTGCGTTTCCAATGTCAACAAAAGCTTCAGGTTCTACCATTGGCAATTGTACCTAATACGTAGTAATCAGACCGGGGTGTTAAATAAAGGTCGGTCATTTCCGATCATATACAATATGCAAAAATCCTATTAATGTGCCGTAAATATATGATTAATTTAACGAATAACCAAAGAAGTTGATAATTCTTTATTTATTCAACCGAAGCGTGTAATAATTTTCCTTAATTTTTTGTCCGTCCTGAGGATCAATACATAATTGCAATGGATTCGGTTAACTATTGCTTTTGACATTTCTGTTCAAAGTCAGCGGATGGTGCCTTCCACTTCTCATCATCTCATTGCATTCAACAGTGTTGCCCAGTGGCAGACATCTTATTGCTGTCAGGTTATAATATACAATGTCTAGCAGCCGACCACACACATTAAATTTATGGGGATCAACTTGCACAATAATGAAAAAACACAGACGCCTTTGAAGATTTCAAAAAGGAGTAGACGCATTGAAGCCATTACAAAATGCGAAATTCTCCTTAATTCTAGTTATCTGTACATACTTTGTCTTTGGCGTTCATAAGTTTCTTTTGGATAATTCACATTTCTCAGATTTACTGGTTTGAATACTTGTTCTCGTCTTGAGTATGGCTATAATACTAGTCGCTTGGCTGTTATTAATAATTTAGTCAATCGATAAAACGTCCAAAACATTACAGATCCACAACAATTTTATGGATATCAGTACATGTAAGAATGATGCGGCAAATGCTTGAACAAAACATTATATGAAATTATGCACAGATGTGAATCAACATCTTATCATGTACACAAGTCAACATTGACAATTTAATATTTTTATCACGTGACAGGTACGTTGTAAAAAATAATTTCGATTTTATCAAAACTTCAGATAGTGGTAAATCGGTGATAACTCAAACAAATATAGAACTAGTGATAACTCCAATTCAATGTTATGTTTGTGATTTATGGAATCTTTGATAACGTGAACCTTATAATTCAGACAAAAATACTATTTTGCTTCGGTAAAACAACACGGGGTTTTTCTATGTATGGAAAACTTTTAATTCAAGGCACCTTAAATGCATTGACACGATTGTTTGTTTTTATTCTCATTTTGTATATGTTGTGAAGGCATTTTTCCGGTGTTTGGTTTATGTTGGTATAATATGTTTATGTTAATGTATAAATTCTAATTGTAAGGACGAGGGGTGGCGTTTACTTACTCTGTTCAAGCACGTAACAAATCGTTGGTGTGTCTGCTCTAAACCATTAGTTTGTGATTTGGTTCTTTGCACTATGACGACTCCTCTTGTATATTTTCAAAAATAGTAGACCAATAGTAGACGCTACAAAGCTCCAATTGTGAGCTACCTACTTAATTTTCCATTCTTTAGTAGTGGCAGTAAACATGTTATGCAAATTCCTCATTCCCTATCCATAGTTATAATTTTTATGTTCACTTGTTCTATCTTTTTCTTAATATAGCCGAAATACTGCTAGATGCGTTGTAAAACCAATTCATCAAGCAGTCCATTTAAATTTCTTTACAGTTTTTTTTGTGTTGATAGTGATGTTACATCTAAATATTTTTTTATTCCATAAGATGATTCCCCACGTCTTTGTACACTTGAACATTTACATATTGATTGATTGATGGAAAGTTTGCTTAACGTAAAGCGAGCAAACATTTCAGCAATAATAATTTCACAACGACTAGTAAAAATTGAAAAAGAAATCAACTGGGAAATGGATGGATCCGGGGAACAAAATTTTGACTCCACAGAAAAATATGGACTATGTGAAAGGGGCGAGAATTTAGCTTTTTGTTGCGCTACAATGAGCCTACTCTCCAAACATGTCACGCACAATGGTCCGCGTCGGGCTTTTCGTATTATAACATGACAACCCCGTAATAAAAAGCTCCTCCCAATTCTACACCTGGGTTGGGAAACCCTCCAACACTAACAATGCAATATATTGCTGGGTTTTAACGTAACAATTGTAACTATAAGCAAGAAGTGCAGTTGTTCAGTTTTAATGTTTCAATACGTTCATAGCATATTCTACAATGATGGGATAAATATCTCCGGACAGTTTGTATATGTGAATTACATGTACACAATGAAAAAGGTTTTTTTACGCAATTTTAAAATAAGTGGAAAGTATAAAAAAAAGTTTGCTGTGAATATTTTGACAGGAAATATTTGAACACTTCTTTCAGGGAAAATATTTTATTTTTATGAATTTATATTTGGAAAACCGGGATGCTGATTTCCGTTTTTGATAAAATTATTAAACTGCAATCTTGAGAACTTTAAAAGAAATTGTTTCATTTTAAAAAGGATATTGGAAGAATGTGTTCAGTTTTTGTCGTTTAAGTGGTCTTTGTTTTAAGTGGTCTAATTTTGTACCCTGATGCAACAAATATTTCATGCATATCACCTCAAACCATTAAATGTTGTTTAAGGTGATGCAAGACACCATCCGCCATTAAAAAATGAAAATATCAAAACTCTTAATTTTCATGGCAGTAAAAATAATAATGAAAGTCTTATACCTTTAGATTACTTTAATTTGTTATTGGCTAAAATACAAAGTTTTGCATAAAAGTGTTCGGTAATGGACAAAATAATTAAATAAATTTTTAAAACAAGGGAAGTAATTTTGACCAGTTATTTTCCAATAGACAAAACAAATTAACGTAGAGACCTATAGTTTTCTTTCCACCACTAAAATCCATACCAATGGCTTGACATTATATAAAAAATTCAGAAAATGTCAATGGATAATTTTTAAATTCTTCTCTTTGCATAATCTATTAAAAGATTAATTGCTCAACACTTCAAAAACAAGCTCTGAAACACATATTCTTTATTTAGAATGATCATTACCTATGAAAAACTTACTATATAGCAAGTTTAAACAGAATTCAATTGCAAATTATTGTCAGTGTAAGTGTACTGAACTTCTTTAAACTGTAACAAATCGAGAAACAGTTATTCACTTATTTACCTTTTAACAATATAAATGTAAATTCACACAGGAACATAACTATATGCAACAACGTAACATTGAACTCACAGTAAAGATATAAACTTGAAGTCTTTTTGCAGTCTTTATATTTTAAACACTAATAAAAGAAATAAGAAATAACGTATGAACGTATTCCATGTAATGTACATGAATGTACATGTAACAGTCATCTGATTGAACATTGTTTGCTGACATAATCTGTACGCAAACAAATTGTTGTTTTATCCAGGAACCCCCAATGTGACATTACAAGGTTTTAAATTAAAATCAGACAGCACCAATACTAACAGTGTCCAATAGCATAGCATTATACCGTACTTTGAGACAAACAAACTTTAATTCATCGAAGTATGTGTATGTGGAACAAATCAAACTTCAGATTTTACTATTTAATAGACAATGCAGTCTTGAGACCATTTTGTCATAGTAATACATAAGTGGGGATGTTCGTGGTGAATTGATTTTCGCTATATGCGTGGTAAAAGTTGGTACGCGAAAATATTCAATCTTATAACGGGCCTCGAAAATTACATTACGCCAAAATAAACTCACACAGTTTTTTTTAACAAAAAAAAACCGCTAAATTTTCCCAACAAGAAAAACAAAACAAAACAAAACAAAAACTTATACGGTATAGTATTTATCCTCGATTTGAAGTTGAGACGTTGTCGTCAATAATACAACGATTAATTTCTGTATAATTTGGAGTAACAGCTGAGGGAAAAATCGCATAATAAATTGTTAAAATTATGAGTTTTATCGGCATGATTTTCTCCAAGAGTATTTTTTATAAAATGTCATCAAAGGTATTATGTATTGACTTTGCTGTTTCGGTTTCATTCACAAAATTACATGTTGTTATTTTGTTTTATTTGAAAATTGTAACAAATTTATAGTATGTGTTTGGAGCCAAAAATCTTTTACGATGTAATTCCATTTGTAAAACCAGAAGTGAAAGTTGTGTGTGACATTTGTAAATGTTTCTTGATTTATGTTGACTAAATTACCAATAAGACATTTGGAGAGTCAAAGGTATAATTTAATTAGATTATAACAAAGCAGGAAAAATAGCTTGGTGGGCTTCACTGACGGACGAAGAGTTACTGGGAATCTTTAAGAAAGTTTGACATAGAATGCATTGTACATGAGAGTAAAAAACAAATTAAACCAAGATAATAGGTGAATATTTACATAACTTGGATAAGTCTGTCTTTGTTACATGACAAAAATGCGATATACATAGGCGAGTTCACATAAGCCAACTGAATATATTACAATAGGACAGTCAGGCATTGTGTACGTGGTAATATAAACATTGCCTATGGAACGGTTATTATCAATGTATTTAGTCAAAACATTACAATAGAAGCTCGCATAGCATAATGACTGATTGATTGAATAGTTGCTTAACACATGGTGTTTTGTCTGTATGCAGGACAAGCAAACGTTATGTATCATAAATATATTAATTCGAAACTGTGGTGGACCAATCGGTGAATAAATTCGCCACTGACAAAATGTGGGGTGTTGTATAGGGACGGAGAATTTAACCTTTTGTATTTAATAGAAGCTAGGAAGATACAGTCTACTCGATAGAAGCAACCTCTAAACACCTTAAAGATATAATTTGCCTTCAAGTTGTCTTTATTATAACCTAAGAACACTAACCCTTCCTTAAATATGAGGGCATGAGTAACTCTATAACACGAGGGCATGAGTAATGCTATTTGTTGAGCTCTGGGAACCATAACATAACAAATTTCAATGATATAAAAAGCAAAATCAATTTCAATAAATCCAAGCAATGATATATCTATAGCTGTGTAGTAGAATAAATGTGAGGAATGGAATGTCTATCATGGTTTAGAGGTTGATATATATTGGTTTTTATATAATCCTTTTGCTCGTCCTTTAATTTCATTCTATTGTCATGATTTCCGGAGTTCCCGTCCATATCTTTAGAACTTCTGGGTTGAACAGGAATAAGATGTCCATCTTTGTCATAAGAGTCTGTCTTGTGACCTTGCTGAAGTTCAACGATTTCCTCATAGGTAAAATCCCTGTTTTTGGTCGTAGCAGGAACGTTATTCCTTGCGACATCAGGAAATGGTAACACATTCCGCGACCTTCGTTTAAGCAGACGACGTGTAACAATATATCCAGATGTAATAATTATTGTTAGGAACATCAGCATGGATCCAACAAAAATGTAAATGACACACTTTTCTAAAATAATGCACGTAAGCCATAAATATATTAGGTTAAAAAACCAAGAATAACTAATTGCTTTAGCTTTATTAATATTATACCAGTGTTCCAGACAAGTTGCAGGTCAGAAGATGATAAATTTTACAAAAATTAACTAGAAACACAGAAAAAACAATAAGCTTTCAAAATTTCTTTCCAGAGACTCAGAAATGTTTTGATAGCTCACATTGCAAACACGTTGGATTTTACAAAAATTAACTAGAAACACAGAAAAAACAATAAGCTTTCAAAATTTCTTTCCAGAGACTCAGAAATGTTTTGATAGCTCACATTGCAAACACGTTGGATTTATCATTTGATATCAATTGCCGTAAAGCCAGTAAACTGTTCATAATAGTAATCCTGCGAACGTTCGTTATGCATTTAATATATTCCTAACTGACCATAGCTGTTCTTGTAAGAAAATGTTTGCATTTTATTAGTGGCCAAATCTTGTTTATATACTACTGTTTGTCTATCTATACCTACCTTTGTCGTCAGCTGTGGTTTGTGTTTCTTCCCAAGTCACTGTTTGACTATATATCCTTACAGATTCTACAATTTACACAAGATTAATTTTGTGCCAATACATTAGAAAAAAGTATCAGCATAATATTAATTAATTCAAAATCAAATCTTGAATAATGCATGTGAACAATATATCTCATTGCTGTTTATACTGGGTTTACAATGAAAATAATACTAATAAATGTTCATTATTATTTTAAAATTGTATTTATATTTATGGAAACATTTCTCTGTGTCTGTTATTTTCTAATGTTTTATAACGCCTCGTTCATCATTTTAAAGCTATATCGTGTTTTTACTATCAATTTTGTGTTCGGGAGGAGACCGACGTATCCTGTTAAAACTCCCGACTTTCCGTAAGAAACTTGCAGTCCTGACTGATATTATTATATTAGATAATATATCATCGTTACAAAATACAAAACACTTACAAAAAAGATATTGGTTAATTACTAATAAAAATCGCCTTACCTGAAGACACATTTCCTATGTATGTATTATGTGATGTTGATGTGGACTAAGTATCAATGCTTTTGGTATGTTCTAGGTAAATATATTAACATATGCAAAAGTTTATATTTTTCTTAAATATACAAATTCCGTCGAAGATAATGTAAACCAACTAAGTTGACTTATTACAAAATGTGTGGTGATTTCATAGTGGTTAACCTGCGGTATAATATGAAGCATAAGTTTAACAACCCAGTCCATTAAATCAGCCGATTGGCACGTGTTTGTGTTAAAATCAAATGTATTAGAAACACAAACTGAAATAGAACATTATTCATGAGAAAGGAGCAATAACTTTGTTCGTTACAATAACGTAAATAAATGTAGCGGTCTCAACACAAATTTTCTCTTATGTTTTACACAATATTCAAACCGCTTGACAGCGTGTATGGGAAATATATTTTTCCTAACTGAAAATATGTGGTTAGTATCTGTTGACTAGTTTAAAATAACGACGTCAAAAACAAAAAATAAAAAAAAACCCTTTATTTACCGCCTTTTGATGGAGCACATTTCACCTATGAGAAAAAATAGTCCCATCACTAACTATACATTTTATCGATGATCTGTATTAAATAAGTATTGCCAGTCGTTCTAAAAAAGTTAATTGGTTTGCGTTGTTTATTAAAAGTCTAATAAAAAATTGATTCGAAACCAAATTCTGTGTATATTAATTAGTTATGACCATAAAATTGGGGTTCGGAGAATTTGAGAACTAGAGTGACAGAATCACCGTAATAATTTAATGTAATTGCACTATCTTGATTAAAACATTCGATAATCCAATGTACTATTTTATAAAGAGCACGCTGGCTTTCATTGTTCTACTATTCAAAGATACTTTTCTTATCAATGAGTGTTCTAAATTCAATAATTAATTCACACATTTCGTTTAATTAGTGTTTTGTGATGTTGTACACCACTTCCAGCAAACTATCTATTTGCGTCCAGGAAAAGAACATGCCGGTAAGTGCCTCCAACCTTGGAGGAAAACCTCGTCAATCAACACAGCTTCTCTGAAGTCGGGATAGAAATCTCCTTGAAAGGCCCGTGTTTGATAGTAGATAATATCTGTCTAGGCACCTCGACCATCGATCCCATATTCACACTTTCCATTTGATGTTCACAACACAGAGCAAAAAATACTGAGCAACAATATGCTTGATCCAATGTTTATTAGCTTATACAATAATAGACTAGAAAGTAATGTATGAATGAAATACTTATATTGAACACACCGTTTAATTTTTACTGCCATTACCACGTATGTTTATATTGCTGACAGCAATTCCTCTGGGACAAAATTGGAATTTGAAGTAAAGGTTAACTTTGATGTTTTATATAGAATATCTAACATATACATATACTTAAAAGTATTTTATTGATAAATTAAAACGAAACGATTGACAAAAATGTAAATAAAGACGATTACAGTATTCGTTATAAACAAATAACCAGGCAAAAACATGTAGGTGTATTAACTGTAACGTTGATTATATTAATGAAGTACTATTATCATTATTACTATTTACAATTCGAATATTTCGTAAGTCTTTGATTAACATCCAACGAGCTGTACACAGCGATCATTGTGAAAAAAAACTGTATTTCGAACTATTAACTTATTTGTCCCAGCATTTAATGCATTGAGAAGTATCATATATACGATTTTAAAGGATTTACTGAATGCATTTTTGCTTAAAGTTCAGCCATACTTATCTCATCTACTGAATCAATGTGTAGCATGGAACATTGAGCAATAACTTTTGACTGCCACTGAAAATGAATGGAGAGTTGGTAGGGACGGAGAATTGAGCAACTACAATGCATATATTGTTTTGTTTACATTTACAAAGGGGTCTTTAACTCGCAGAGTAACACGGCGATCTGCAAACACGTAACCCATTATGAAACTTGTCAGGTTTCCGTACCAACCTGGTATCTGTTCACATCTCTGTAGTTGAAACCGTGTAAACTTCCCGTACCAAGCGATGTTGTATGGTGATATGAAACAATGATGTAGCGTTACACAGCTGACATTGTCAGTCCATTTGATTCCATTGAAATTTGTGATTATTTTAAAATACATGTGACTACAATTAACTTGCAATATTAAGAAATTGTGCTTTAGCATTGCTATTATGAGGCTATTCTTTGCATAAACAAAATTATCAATATTATCATGCTTTTTTCAAAAGAAGATAGATTGGTCCAAGAAAAATACACGGCTGTTGCAATCCGGTTCACACGCTTCTCACCACTTTAGGAATGCTAGCGACAATTTTTAACTGATATAATAATGGTTTAACTGACTATATAATAATGGTTTAAATGACTATATAATAATGGTTTAACTGATTATATAATAATGGTTTAACTGACTATATAATAATGGTTTAACTGACTATATAATAATGGTTTAACTGATTATTATAGGATTAAACACTGGGTTTTATGAAATTATCAGTGTGTAAACTCCGGCGACTCACTCACAAACTAAATAAAGTCCGAAGGACAGCAAAAACATTTACAGAAACCCATCTAGACCTCAAAACGTACCTAGGCCGGAAAGCGTAGGGATATGCAAAACATAGTACCAAGGGAATCGCTGTTCTGTAAAATATTGATAGGATAAAAACAAAATGAAACACTTAATTGTATTTATATTATATTTTATTTGAAATCTCGGTCGATTTAATTGGAAATCATTGGGGCAGAGAAAACATGCCCCCCATCTCCCTGGATATGCTAGGAGGACGCCATCTTGTTTACATTGGATACTGAAAATAGTCCGCTCAGATGAAATATCGATATATAAATTATCTGAGAAGACGCCATTTAAGTGTTTATATTCAATCAAAGCACTTAATTTAAAAAAAATTACAGCACGAATAGAATTATATAATAATGGTTTAACTGACTATATAATAATGGTTTAACTGACTGTATAATAATGGTTTAACTGACTAGATAATAATGGTTTAACTGACAATATAATAATGGTTTAACTGACTATATAATAATGGTTTAACTGACTAATAATAATGGTTTAACTGATCATATAATAATGGTTTAACTGACTATATAATAATGGTTTAACTGACTAGATAATAATGGTTTAACTGACTAGATAATAATGGTTTAACTGACTATATAATAATGGTTTAACTGACTATATAATAATGGTTTAACGGACTATATAATAATGGTTTAACTGACTATATAACAATGGTTTAACTGACTATATAATAATGGTTTAACTGACTAGATAATAATGGTTTAACTGACTATATAATAATGGTTTAACTGATATAATAATGGTTTAACTGACTCTATAATAATGGTTTAACTGACTATATAATAATGGTGTAACTGACTGTATAATAATGGTTTAACTGACTATATAATAATGGTTTAACTGACTATATAATAATGGTTTAACTGACTATATAATAATGGTTTAAATGACTATATAATAATGGTTTAACTGACTATATAATAATGGTTTAACTGACTATATAATAATGGTTTAACTGACTATATATTAATGGTTTAACTGACTATATAATAATGGTTTAACTGACTATATAATAATGGTTTAACTGACTATATAATAGTGGTTTAACTGATATAATAATGGTTTAACTGACTCTATAATAATGGTTTAACTGACTATATCATAATGGTTTAACTGACTATATAATAATGGTTTAACTGACTATATAATAATGGTTTAACTGATTATATATTAATGGTTTAACTGACTATATAATAATGGTTTAACTGACTATATAATAATGGTTTGACTGACTATATAATTATGGTTTAACTGATTATATAATAATGGTTTCACTGGTTTAACTGACTATATAATAGTGATTTAACTGACTATTTAATAGTGGTTTATCTGACTATATAATAATGGTTTAACTGACTATATAATAATGGTTTAACTGACTATATAATAATGGTTTAACTGACTATATAATAATGGTTTAACTGACTATATAATTATGGTTTAACTGACAATATAATAATGGTTTAACTGATATCTTAATGGTTTAACTAACTCTATAATAATGGTTTAACTGGCTATAAAATAATGGTTTAACTGACTATATAATAGTGGTTTAACTGACTATATAATAATGGTTTAACTGACTATATAAAATGGTTTAACTGACTATATAATAATGGTTTAACTGACTATAATAATGGTTTAAGTGACTATATAATAATGGCTTAACTCATTATATAAAAATGGTTTAACTGACTCTATAATTATGGTTTAACTGACCATATAATAATGGTTTAACTGACTATATAATAATGGTTTAACTGACTGTATAATAATGGTTTAACTGACTATATAATAATGGTTTAACTGACTATATAATAATGGTTTAACTGACTATATAATAATGTTTTAACTGACTATATAATAATGGTTTAACTGACTATATAATAATGGTTTAACTGACTATATAATAATAGTTTAACTGACTATATAATAATGGTTTAACTGACTATATAATAACGGTTTAACTGACTATATAATAATGGTTTAACTGACTATATAATAATAGTTTAACTGACTATATAATAATGGTTTAACTGACTATATAATAATGGTTTAACTGACTATATAATAATGGTTTTTCTGACGCTATAATAATTTTTTAACTGACTATATAATAATTGTTTAACTGACTATATAATTATGGTTTAACTGACTATATAATAATGGTTTAACTGACTATATAATAATGGTTTAAGCTACATTTGAGATATAAAGTTTACTCCTTCAGGGTTTCAGTTATGAAATATTTGGCCCAAAATTGATTTTATTTTTTTAACTACAAATAAATCTTGACTTAATCATACCTTTACAGCCTTTATTTCGACAGAAATACTTCACATCTAAATATTTTGCTACTGTAAAGCAGGGACTTCCGAAAACGTCCTTGGACACAAAAACTTTACACCTCGAAGTTTGATCACAACGTTGTCGAAGAGTAGCAAGCGTTTCCGCATTAGTGTTGCAGTTGACATCCTCACGCCCCCAAAATTCCTTGCACGGTTTTGGTGATAATCGGCCAAAGTTGGCATCATGAAATATTATAATTGTTCCATTTGGACAAGTTATATCTAAGGTTTCTTCCTGGCAAACCTCTGACAGAAAAATGATTTTTACTGAACATATTTTATACATGTATACATTTTGTTAAAGTATTAATATAAAACTGTTATTTTAAAGTTTCGCTTTGGTCAAACATTGGATGGAACCAGAAATATAGAATGTGTGTGCTGTATAATGGTTAATCATTTTGTATTCATTGCTATATGTTTTGAGTTTATGAAAATGTGGTTCAACATAAGATCGTCCTGAATATATCTGAAATATTGCTTCTTAGACATTAAACACACATTCAATCAATTAAACATGACATTGCAGGATTTCATTACTATAGTTTAAAATGTATGCTGTGCATCGGATTACACTTCAAAATTTTACAAAAATTTAAAGCGCTTTATTAGTATTTTCCAAATTTGAGATTTAGAACCTACATCATCTTTCTTTGGGCAATTTGTTGTACTATTACATGTATTTATGTAATACGTTATTTGACTGACTTGAAATTACCTTTCTTTTCCGTTATTGTAGTTTACCATTTAATATAAAAGTATCAGTCTCTATTATATGTCTTGCTTTGGCTACATGTAGCCGGTTGACCCCATTTTTCATATTAATGATCAACCCTCATTTATTAACAAATAGCGGACATTTATTAATTTAATATTGATCTACGTTCCAGTTTAAGAGAACTTAGAAACCGATCGCTTGGTTACTTTTCGAATATTTTCAATTCAAATCTAACCTCTTTTTAATTAATACGTTTATTTCAGAAGTACTTGATTTGTTATGAACCCTGGTTTTATTCATGTTCGGGACAAAATCTATCAGGGATTCTAGCATGACACGTTTGAAATATCAACCATCGGCAGTTTAGAACGGTTAATTTCTATCGCTTCGCAGTAGACCTTCGTATACATTATGTTGTGCACATGATCCAAACAGAGATGCCATTTACACGTTGGAAGGAAAACAAACTTCAAAGAATCGGTTCCATTACGAAATTTGGTTCACAACTTCTGATCTCACCAGAATGTAGACATTGCTTAGGATTTTATGTGACTGTTCCACGTTAGTAGTTTAACGCCTCGTAATTATCTTGTTGTGTGTTATTTGTATTTTGTATTTTTTATTGATATTATTTTAATTCTCTTGTACTAAAATAGTCTTTGTTCTGTAAAATTATTGAAGAAAAAAATAGCTCTGAAACACGTTTAATTATTTAGACCACAGGACCACAGACCACAGGAGTGATTAAATAGAGCAGAGGTCTCAACTTTTAATTTAAAAAAAGCAATTCCTATCTTCTATTATTAAAATGTTACGTCAACATACGCATGTTCTTCACTACTCAACAAAAGCGCTTACAATTTACATAGTAAAAACAGTGCTAGTTCATAAGATGAGTTTTCTTAAATCTATATTACATCTAAACAGCATAATGTAATAAGATATATAACAACGGTTCTGTAAATGAACTTTGACTGAGGGAGAGGAAAATAGTTCTTATTTTGATATTTGACTGCGCCAAACTGTAGCATAGACAGTGGATTTATTATTCAATGGAATTTTAATATTGGAGCTGTATTTAAAAAGTAGTTTCATATAGAATTTATAAAAAAATGTATTCAGATAATTTATTAAATGCATTGGGTATTTTTTCATCTGATTGTTCAAAGCCTATTTATGGACTATTTCATGGGTGTAAGGGAGTTTCCATGAGTACCCTTCGGATTTTCTAAATTTGCAAAAAATTTTATCTGACATGGCACCCCGAAAATTTAATGTGATATGCGTGAAATTATTCCGGTCGTTTTGAGGGGTCTCTCATTACTCAACGAAACTTGGTGCCTAAGTGAGAGCAAAAAATGTCAATAGTTTCCCCTATACAAAAATAATTAAGAGGCCGTTGTCAAGTTGAAGTGTTGATTTTTTACTTTGTTGTCTAAAAGTTTGTATGTCAATGATGTTATTAGTTCAGCCACTGCAGCTATAATGCTGTAACTTTCAATTTATTCTGTCAGATAACAGTAAACAATTAAAAAATACATTTTTCTGTCTAAATTTTACTCAAAAACATTAAAATGAATGGTTTTAAACAGTAAGTTACATGGCCTTGAATGGCATAAAATTGTCAGATTTCCTTGTAGACAGAAACAACAAAGAATTTAAGAAAAAATTGCTAAATTCCTCAAAGGAAAACAGAAGTGAAATTAATTTAGTTATTAAACACTATTGCAACTAAATAAATATAATTTTGAACAAAAACCAAAAAAAAAGTACCTGTGTGTACTTCAACCCTTTAGAACAGCAAAAAACAGCGCATGGGAAATTTGCGAGATTAGGTTCTATATGATATTGCTCACAAATGTACTTTCAACCAAATCCATGATACTGTTTACCCAAAAAGCATGCAAAACCAGTAAAATATGGTTTGTATTTTATTTATATCATTAATTTTTGTCTAAAAACTGATCTAGTGGCAACTGATAGAGTCGGGTCATAATCTAGCACGCACTTTTCCTCCAAAACAAATTATGATTGCATGACCATTTCTACAAGATGTATTTAAATCCAGCATTTTTCCTCAAATGCTTAATTTTACCAAGGGGAAACACTTGTAATCAACATTCATATTTCTACCTTTTAGCAATTAACAAAATAGACACTAATAAAGTTAAAACCTTGTCAACCAAGGGAGATAATTGTAGGCACTGAAGAATGTAAACAAACTATAAACTGAAGCTTTTATTGTAAATATATGACATTGATCCATATTTAAAGAACAAAATTAGAAGATAATAATCCGGGTGTTTTCATCATTTATTTCAAATTCTTGTATTGGTGTTTACTTGTTTACAATATATGGTTACAACATCATAGCATTATGACGTCACAGTTTGCATGATGTCATAAAGGGTACTTCAAAACTCCTGGCGGTGTACATCTCTTTTTTAGGAAACTTCTTTGGAAATATTGCAATTAAACTATTTATAATCAGTTGAATTTTAGTAAATACAAATGTACACCCATTTCTGAACCATAATTATTTGATTTATATATTGAGTACTGTTTAAGAATGTTTGATTGTGAAATTAATACAAAAAGTAGAAAGTAAATGTAAAAATTTGTGCCCATTTTTCTTCTTAAAAAGGTAAAATTTTTATAACTTTGGAATTCAGTATTGATATTATTTAAAGATATAGCCTTCCTATGGTTTATTATGACATATATATAGGTTGCGAAAGCGAAAACTTATCATCCAGCTATAGATATAATGACACATGAAAATTGTTGATTTTTTTTTAAATCAAGTGTTGAGTTGAACAAATGAAAGCGTAAAAGTTTGTTCATAAAACAGGTTGAAACGGCATTATTTTATTTCGGAATGAGATGAAACTTGGTAGATTTGCTCGTAATATGGGGAACAAAAATAAAATACAGTAAAAAGTATGAAAATTGAAAATTTTGTTTTCAATTTGACAACGGCTCTGTAAATGAACTTTGACTGAGGGAGAGGAAAATAGTTCTTATTTTGATATTTGACTGCGCCAAACTGTAGCATAGACAGTGGATTTATTATTCAATGGAATTTTAATATTGGAGCTGTATTTAAAAAGCAGTTTCATATAGAATTTATAAATAAATTTATTCAGATAATTTATTAAATGCATTGGGTATTTTTTTATCTGATTGTTCAAAGCCTATTTCTGGACTATTTCATGGGTGTAAGGGAGTTTCCATGAGTACCCTTCGGATTTTCTAAATTTGCAAAAAATTTTATCTGACATGGCACCCCGAAAATTTAATGTGATATGCGTGAAATTATTCCGGTCGTTTTGAGGGGTCTCTCATTACTCAACGAAACTTGGTGCCTAAGTGAGAGCAAAAAATGTCAATAGTTTCCCCTATACAAAAATAATTAAGAGGCCGTTGTCATATGCTTGGTTTGCACTCATCTGTTCATTCGTTGAAGAAACATTAATTCATTGATATACCTTTGACAAAGTGATTATTGTTTTACTCATATTTTTCTGTTTTAGTCATCGCACTGATGAATTTAATATGTATTTTTTATATCATACAGCTGAAAACTTATTAAAAATCCCACCAATGTATTACTGACCTTTGTGTTCCGTTTTCAAATCATGTATTGTACATTCAGTTGTTATCTGAGAATCTGTTACGTCAGGTATTGTGTTATTTCTTGTTGCTATATAAAAATAACAAAAATTAAAAAATTAAAGTAAAATGAAAATAAGTCATCATCCATAGTGTTTCTATCGGTGCATCACGTTGTCTATAAATTGTTATCTATCACATACATTATACAATTATGGTCTTCTTAAGAGTTGGATATCCGAAATTGGCAACTTGCGTGGGTTGCCAGTTTCGATGGCTTTAGCCCGAGGGAAGAAAACACAAGCACGTTGACAATTCTGGATGTTCACGGATTACGGACGCCAGAATTATTTTAGTAAACCTAGCAAATCAACATAGACCAACTTTATGGACCAAACATGCTTTTAATGTCGTTATTTCTCATAATTATTTGTTTTCAATTTGTTTTCAAAACTTTGTTGACATTCATTATTGCAAATTTAAATAAAAACAACTGTTTGCAATTATCGATTACATGAGTTTAATGAATTAGGAATGTCCAATTCAGGGAATAGCATTGACATCCCGTTCATGTTGCAGATCATGTGATTTCGGGTGTTACAATAGTATTGTCTCCCCGTTCCCAGCTCAGTTTTGAGACAGTCAACCTCTGCAAGCAAATTGTTAGTGTTGTCTAGCAAGACATCACATTTATAATTTTTTGCCGATCAGTAAGTGGTTTTTTCAAGTGAGGTTTAATAAACTAGATTCATCAACATAATTTTTCAAGTGAGGTTTAATAAACTAGATTCAACAACATAATTTTAAAGTGGTTTGCCAGACTTTACATTAACAATGATGAACTTTAAAGATCTATTGTTATAACGTCTGTTTTTATAAGATCTGTTTTATCACCTCAAAATCAGCAAACGCTACCAAATAAAATAACCGTTTTTGAAGATTTGACTTTCCAACGTTCTTTGTAAAATTTTAACTTTCATTTAAAATGTCACTGAACAGAAGCAAGCTACATATACATAAATGTATCAATAAAGTAAACCGCAGGTGGAAGGCTGTCTGGAGTCTTATATACCCACATTGAGATAAATTGTGTAAGCAACATACCATTTTTCTCTGTCATTCCATATTTTGCTACCATAAGAATGATAAATATTCTTGTCTCTATTTCCATTTTTCAATCGATAATTCAGATAAATCAAACACAAGGAAGTGATGAAAAAAAAATGACGTTACACTACATCACTTATAACAGGAAATAGTAACATGAGCAATCAGAAGTCACTAAAATTTCAAATTTGTGTTAACCAAATTGAGTGTATGTGTGTATGTGTGTATTTCGTAAACATGATATCTGGAACAATAAAAATAACCTAAAGTTTTATTTATATCGGCCTGATTATGATTCTGAGAAACTCTTAGAAAGTTGACTGACAATGATTGAAATCGATAAAGATACTGAAGCAGTACGCATAAACTGGGTCAAACGTTCAATAATGAGGATGATGATGCAGATACATGGACACCTCTGTTAAAAAAGTGTACAAATTATTTCATCCGTCATCGTTATAAGATTAATCCAACATGGTACATGGAAACTAATAATAATTAATTAATTAGAATGTTTACATATTATTCATGATACTCCAACATCTGAGAGGAAAATGGTACATTTATAATATTAGTGTATTGACTTTAAATACAAACAATGCAAGGTTGAGAAGTATAGAAACGAGTCATTTTATTGTTTTTATGTCCTGTCAATACAGTAATATAATAATTATGCTTATTCTGCAATTTCTTGCAATTTATTTTTTTATGTTTACACACGTAGTCTATATTTCATATTAACAAATCTTGTAAACACTTTTCAGACACCGCTATTCAATATTATTTTCATAAAATTTTCCGCTAAATAATAGTGTTCGGTTTTTGATGAAAGCAGGAAGACGGAGTTCTGGAAAAAACCACCAACCTTCGAGAGCAAAACTGGCAATTCTTATCATTTCAGGTTGGAATCGCGCACACTCTGCCATGATTGTAAAACAAATATTACATGTAGTGCTCAGGAAATCGCATGCGGATCTTTTTCATCGATATCGTTTTTCATCTGTTTTTATTAGTTGCTCTGTTTATTATATAGCTACAATAAACCAATTGTTTGTTTGCAAAAGGAAATTTATCCAAAGAAACGAAAGAAAATACACGGATGCATTTGATTAGATGTTAACAAAATTTAAAATTATATCTTTGATTGGAAATGTACTATATTGGTGGGGATATGTTCTAACATCCTAGAAAATCAAGCTCTTTTTAGAAAAAAATGTAGAAGGCTAGAAACTTTGTTTGTGTAAAATCAGTGCCAAAAGAATAGTTATTCTTTAGTAGTGAAGTTAACATTTCAACTTACACAAGCAACTTTTTTCAGGCATTAAGTTAAGATGATATTCACACATAAAATTGTAGTTGCACGTATCCCAATATGGGAAAACTTGTTAATTGTATCATATAGGTTAATTAATGCTATTCCTTCTGAACTTATGAAACTCTGATCAATAATAATTTTGTGTTGTGTTTATGCAAGTGCACGTTTGTTGTGAGAATGGAAACGAACATGAGAATTAAAAAAGACAATTTAATTCTGAACACAACAAAGTAAATGTTTTAATTTTCTGTGTATCAAAGAAACAATATGAGAATAGACCAAAGTTGTATGCGAAATACGCTGTAATGATATTATAGCCAATTTTATAATATGCTACATTCTACAACATTTGATTTTTTTACATAGTCTTGTCAAGCTTATGCTATGGGAATATGGTTTTAATGTGTTCCTTTGCATGTTTATTTTTAGTATACAAATTTTCTTGTCATAAATTTATTATTCAACATAGAAATTTCAAATAACTTGCAATGAATTATTAGTATTTCTAATGATTTGCAACATTTAGATTGTTATCATTAACCACAAAAATACATAATAAGGGAAAAACGTCACATCTCAAATGAAAAAAAGTCTGTCCTAACGTTTCTTATCATTGATAAAGAAACACAAATCCACTTGACGTTTACTTTTGTTGACTGCCGTAAATGAATTTATATGTTAAAAACGTGTAACGTCACTTTCAGGTAGTATAAATTGAGCTAAATTTACAATGATCTTCAGCCGTGTATTGACTCCTTGAATACTAGATACTCCAATAAAAATACTACCCAACTAACACATACAGTACTTGCACCCGTAAACGCAACACTTTGACTGATTGATAACTGATTGCTGACGGATTTTGGAACGCTGACGGATCACTGACTGATTGATGATGACGACATCCGTCCAAAATTATGAATCCGTCATTACCTTGGTAACCGTCGGCGATCAGTGCGATCAGTCCAATCAGTGCGATCAAGAATCCGTCATTTAATTATATGCATAAATCGGTTAGTTTATTGACGGATTCATATTAATTAATAATTTGAAGATAAAACGGATTCTGCGTCATTTGTATATAATATATGCATTTATTATACCTTTTTTATAATAAAATAAAAACATGTGTTTAAAAGAATTGTTAATACAATGTCACGTTCTAAATGAATAAATAAACATATTTAAAGAAATTTGTTTTCTTATTATTATATAATTAAGCACATTTCTTTAAAGCAGGAAATATCTGGGAACCGAGTCCTGTAAACCTTCAAAAAACTTCTATTTAAGGCATATCAGTAACGAAGAGGTAAATGGTTTTTTTTTTCGTAATCCATTATTGATTTTCTTTTTTTATTCCCTCGCCTCGTGATTTTTTGCGACCTGTTGCTGTATATTTTTTGTCATATATAAAGCCGACCAGACTCCCCCAATTAGTAACAGATTTATTTCACATTTAGCAAAGAACGTAGCCTCTTTTTGACATCATTATTAGTTACTTAAATGTATGCCTGCGTGTTTTTATTTTGTCTACAACCTTTTAAATACAATTATAAAAATGTTGTGTATAACAATTGATCAACTGTTAAACAATCATTGTCAATCAAAACGCATTGTTTACTAAACAAAAGTTGTATCGTAAAATATACAGCAATTCTTGTCTCAAGTTTTATTGGACAGGCAATAAAATTTGTTTAAAAACGTATACAAACAATTAGTCTGGATTGTTCCATTTGTTTCATGGCGTCCATTTTTATTGGGGGTGGGGTGGGAGAAAGCCGGAGTACAGGTAAAACAAACCGACAGTCTTTTGTCAATTAAAGTGGAATTGGGGGCACCCTATCTGCAGTCGTTCGAAAATCCACAACCTGTTGACAGGCATTTGACAACTAGTAGATGACTAACCAATCAGCCACCTAGGCCCCAATAACGCCGGGGAGAATTGTCTGCGAATACTGAGGTTAAGCGTAAAAATGTGTTACAGATAGACACATGTTTCAGTACGAAATAGTATTTTTTTTAACAAAACGTTATAAATTGTTTAGGTCTTAACATTGTCATTACAGTGTCACATCGATGAAACGGAACCATTTCAAAACTTGCCTTTAAAAGAGTGTCATTCAATTTAAACAATAACTTATTGTATTGATTGATTGTTTGCTTTTCTTTCAGCGAGAGTATTTCAGCTCTATTCATTACGAGAATAAGTTAAATATAAATCAATTAGATTTGTTTGCTTGTTTAAATATTGTTTAATCCAATTTCAGCAATTTTTCAGCTATATCATGGCGTCCAGTTTTTATTTGAGGAGGAAACCGGAGTACCCGGATAAAACACCCGTTCTCCAGTAGGAAAACTGGCTCCCTTTCAATTAAGTCTAGTGCACCCTGCCTGCAGTGAGATTCGAACACGAAACCTCAGTGTTGACAGACCACGTGATCAATAGTTGATGAACTAACATCACCACACGGCTCCTTCAATCAATTAGAGAAAGATGGACAAAAGGGCAATTTTGAAAAATATGGGGCATGTGTTGGGGAGTAAGATTTACTTTTTTTTCGTACAAGGATCGTGACACTCTCTAAACATGTCACTATGGTTCGCGGCAATTTAAATATGACCTGAACCACCCCCCCCCCCCCAAAAAAAAAAAAAGATTATATAAATAACGGGAGAACATCCCATGTCCGCCAGCTGAGGACGCGCTGGGCAGCTCTGATAAACCTATCAATCAATTTCAAGTACTTCCTAATTTAAAGGAAACCATTTATACTTATATATCATTAAATGTGGAATGACTTTAAAAGAAATCGTAAAATAAACAATTACGACGGCTACAATGCGAAAGCAGAATTGATTTTCGTATCACGCTTACATGTTCGCATTTTTAACTCATAAGCTTCGATATACAAACGCTGTTAGTACTTTAATCTTTATTTGAGATTTAATTCTGTGTAAAATCATGTGACACAATGAGATAGTGAATAAAATATATAAATAGATGTTTTCGCTTTTGTCGTAAATCGTATTCAGTATTATACACCGGAATTCTTAGGGATTGTGGCACAGTAGTTTATTCTTTATTTGTTTGTTTGTTTGAATGGTGTTTTTATTGGGGGAGGAAGCCGGAGTACCCAAAAAAAAAACCCCGACCTGCGGTAGGAAAATCCTTGTCAATTAAGATTGGAGTCGAATACACCCTGCCTGCAGTGAGAATCGAACCCACAATCTCTGTGTTGACAGATCACGTGATCAATAGTAGACGAACTACCTTGATCACTCGGCCAACGAGGCCCCTTCTTCTTTTTTTGAGATTTAATTCTCTGTGAATTCATGTGACACAGTGAGATATATAGTGAATAAAATATATAAATAGATGTTCTCGCTTTTGTCGTGAATTTTATTCAGTATTATACAGCGGAATTTTTAGGAACTGTGGCACATAATTTTATTCTTTATTTAATTCTGTGTAAATTCATGTGACACTTTGGGGTAGTTAATAAAATATATAAATAGATGTTTTCGCTTTTGTCGTAAATCTTATTCAGTATTATACACCGGAATTCATAGGAACTGTGGCAAAGAATTAAAACGGATCAAACCACAAAAAATGATCTTTTTAAGCGTTTACAATAAAAAAACCTCGACCTCGGAGGTTAAGGTTGCAGTGACCTATTATTGATCACCAAGTTGTATGTTTGATCCTTACAGCGAGATGGTGTGCTCGACACATCCCTATAAATTTGCAAAGATTTTCGTATCACGCTTACATGTTCGCATTTTTAACTCATAATCTTCTATATACAAAGCTGTTAGTAGTTTAATCTTTATTTGAGATTTAATTCTGTGTAAAATCATGTGACACAATGAGATAGTGAATAAAATATATTAAATAGATGTTTTCGCTTTTGTCGTAAATCGTATTCAGTATTATACACCGGAATTCTTAGGGATTGTGGCACAGTAGTTTATTCTTTATTTGTTTGTTTGTTTGAATGGTGTTTTTATTGGGGGAGGAAGCCGGAGTACCCGGAAAAAAAACCCGACCTGCGGTAGGAAAATCCTTGTCAATTAAGATTGGAGTCGAATACACCCTGCCTGCAGTGAGAATCGAACCCACAATCTCTGTGTTGACAGATCACGTGATCAATAGTAGACGAACTACCTTGATCACTCGGCCAACGAGGCCCCTTCTTCTTTTTTTGAGATTTAATTCTCTGTGAATTCATGTGACACAGTGAGATATATAGTGAATAAAATATATAAATAGATGTTCTCGCTTTTGTCGTGAATCTTATTCAGTATTATACAGCGGAATTTTTAGGAACTGTGGCACATAATTTTATTCTTTATTTAATTCTGTGTAAATTCATGTGACACTTTGGGGTAGTTAATAAAATATATACAAATAGATGTTTTCGCTTTTGTCGTAAATCTTATTCAGTATTATACACCGGAATTCATAGGAACTGTGGCAAAGAATTAAAACGGATCAAACTACGAAAAATGATCTTTTTTAGCGTTTACAATAAAAAAAAACCTCGACCTCGGAGGTTAAGGTAGCAGTGACCTATTATTGATCACCAAGTTGTATGTTTGATCCTTACAGCGAGATGGTGTGCTCGACACATCCCTATAAATTTGCAAAGATTTTCGTATCACGCTTACATGTTCGCATTTTTAACTCATAATCTTCGATATACAAAGCTGTTAGTAGTTTAATCTTTATTTGAGATTTAATTCTGTGTAAAATCATGTGACACAATGAGATAGTGAATAAAATATATTAAATAGATGTTTTCGCTTTTGTCGTAAATCGTATTCAGTATTATACACCGGAATTCTTAGGGATTGTGGCACAGTAGTTTATTCTTTATTTGTTTGTTTGTTTGAATGGTGTTTTTATTGGGGGAGGAAGCCGGAGTACCCGAAAAAAAACCCCGACCTGCGGTAGGAAAATCCTTGTCAATTAAGATTGGAGTCGAATACACCCTGCCTGCAGTGAGAATCGAACCCACAATCTCTGTGTTGACAGATCACGTGATCAATAGTAGACGAACTACCTTGATCACTCGGCCAACGAGGCCCCTTCTTCTTTTTTTGAGATTTAATTCTCTGTGAATTTATGTGACACAGTGAGATATATAGTGAATAAAATATATATATAGATGTTCTCGCTTTTGTCGTGAATCTTATTCAGTATTATACAGCGGAATTTTTAGGAACTGTGGCACATAATTTTATTCTTTATTTAATTCTGTGTAAATTCATGTGACACTTTGGGGTAGTTAATAAAATATATAAATAGATGTTTTCGCTTTTGTCGTAAATCTTATTCAGTATTATACACCGGAATTCATAGGAACTGTGGCAAAGAATTAAAACGGATCAAACCACGAAAAATGATCTTTTTAAGCGTTTACAATAAAAAAAACCTCGACCTCGGAGGTTAAGGTTGCAGTGACCTATTATTGATCACCAAGTTGTATGTTTGATCCTTACAGCGAGATGGTGTGCTCGACACATCCCTATAAATTTGCAAAGATTTTCGTATCACGCTTACATGTTCGCATTTTTAACTCATAATCTTCGATATACAAAGCTGTTAGTAGTTTAATCTTTATTTGAGATTTAATTCTGTGTAAAATCATGTGACACAATGAGATAGTGAATAAAATATATTAAATAGATGTTTTCGCTTTTGTCGTAAATCGTATTCAGTATTATACACCGGAATTCTTAGGGATTGTGGCACAGTAGTTTATTCTTTATTTGTTTGTTTGTTTGAATGGTGTTTTTATTGGGGAAGGAAGCCGGAGTACCCGGAAAAAAAACCCGACCTGCGGTAGGAAAATCCTTGTCAATTAAGATTGGAGTCGAATACACCCTGCCTGCAGTGAGAATCGAACCCACAATCTCTGTGTTGACAGATCACGTGATCAATAGTAGACGAACTACCTTGATCACTCGGCCAACGAGGCCCCTTCTTCTTTTTTTGAGATTTAATTCTCTGTGAATTCATGTGACACAGTGAGATATATAGTGAATAAAATATATAAATAGATGTTCTCGCTTTTGTCGTGAATCTTATTCAGTATTATACAGCGGAATTTTTAGGAACTGTGGCACATAATTTTATTCTTTATTTAATTCTGTGTAAATTCATGTGACACTTTGGGGTAGTTAATAAAATATATAAATAGATGTTTTCGCTTTTGTCGTAAATCTTATTCAGTATTATACACCGGAATTCATAGGAACTGTGGCAAAGAATTAAAACGGATCAAACCACGAAAAATGATCTTTTTAAGCGTTTACAATAAAAAAAACCTCGACCTCGGAGGTTAAGGTTGCAGTGACCTATTATTGATCACCAAGTTGTATGTTTGATCCTTACAGCGAGATGGTGTGCTCGACACATCCCTATAAATTTGCAAAGATTTTCGTATCACGCTTACATGTTCGCATTTTTAACTCATAATCTTCGATATACAAAGCTGTTAGTAGTTTAATCTTTATTTGAGATTTAATTCTGTGTAAAATCATGTGACACAATGAGATAGTGAATAAAATATATTAAATAGATGTTTTCGCTTTTGTCGTAAATCGTATTCAGTATTATACACCGGAATTCTTAGGGATTGTGGCACAGTAGTTTATTCTTTATTTGTTTGTTTGTTTGAATGGTGTTTTTATTGGGGGAGGAAGCCGGAGTACCCGGAAAAAAAACCCGACCTGCGGTAGGAAAATCCTTGTCAATTAAGATTGGAGTCGAATACACCCTGCCTGCAGTGAGAATCGAACCCACAATCTCTGTGTTGACAGATCACGTGATCAATAGTAGACGAACTACCTTGATCACTCGGCCAACGAGGCTCCTTCTTCTTTTTTTGAGATTTAATTCTCTGTGAATTCATGTGACACAGTGAGATATATAGTGAATAAAATATATAAATAGATGTTCTCGCTTTTGTCGTGAATCTTATTCAGTATTATACAGCGGAATTTTTAGGAACTGTGGCACATAATTTTATTCTTTATTTAATTCTGTGTAAATTCATGTGACACTTTGGGGTAGTTAATAAAATATATAAATAGATGTTTTCGCTTTTGTCGTAAATCTTATTCAGTATTATACACCGGAATTCATAGGAACTGTGGCAAAGAATTAAAACGGATCAAACCACGAAAAATGATCTTTTTAAGCGTTTACAATAAAAAAAACCTCGACCTCGGAGGTTAAGGTTGCAGTGACCTATTATTGATCACCAAGTTGTTGTATGTTTGATCCTTACAGCGAGATGGTGTGCTCGACACATCCCTATAAATTTGCAAAGATTTTCGTATCACGCTTACATGTTCGCATTTTTAACTCATAATCTTCGATATACAAAGCTGTTAGTAGTTTAATCTTTATTTGAGATTTAATTCTGTGTAAAATCATGTGACACAATGAGATAGTGAATAAAATATATTAAATAGATGTTTTCGCTTTTGTCGTAAATCGTATTCAGTATTATACACCGGAATTCTTAGGGATTGTGGCACAGTAGTTTATTCTTTATTTGTTTGTTTGTTTGAATGGTGTTTTTATTGGGGGAGGAAGCCGGAGTACCCGGAAAAAAAAACCCGACCTGCGGTAGGAAAATCCTTGTCAATTAAGATTGGAGTCGAATACACCCTGCCTGCAGTGAGAATCGAACCCACAATCTCTGTGTTGACAGATCACGTGATCAATAGTAGACGAACTACCTTGATCACTCGGCCAAAGAGGCCCCTTCTTCTTTTTTTGAGATTTTAATTCTCTGTGAATTCATGTGACACAGTGAGATATATAGTGAATAAAATATATAAATAGATGTTCTCGCTTTTGTCGTGAATCTTATTCAGTATTATACAGCGGAATTTTTAGGAACTGTGGCACATAATTTTATTCTTTATTTAATTCTGTGTAAATTCATGTGACACTTTGGGGTAGTTAATAAAATATATAAAGAGATGTTTTCGCTTTTGTCGTTAATCTTATTCAGTATTATACACCGGAATTCATAGGAACTGTGGCAAAGAATTAAAACGGATCAAACCACGAAAAATGATCTTTTTAAGCGTTTACAATAAAAAACCTCGACCTCGGAGGTTAAGGTAGCAGTGACCTATTATTGATCACCAAGTTGTATGTTTGATCCTTACAGTTTCGTTGGGTACTCCAGCTCTTCCCACTAAACACTCGACGTCATATTATATAAACTAATATATTTTTTTAAAAAATAGTGTTAAACAAACTTCAAACATACATATAATGCTAAGGCGAAAAGGCGAAGTGGAAAAATGTTACGATTTCGCCTTCACGTTTTTCGTGTTTCTCGCTTTTTCCGCTTTAAAACTTTTCGAAGACAAATATGAGATGTACGCCTTGGCATGCTAGGTCAAATATTTTTTGAATTTATTGTGTGTGTGGTTTTTTTTCATTTCTTCTTTTAATTATTTTTTAATAAAATGACACTATGTGATGTTTATATGCCGTCAAAGATGCATTAGTGATAAAAAATTTTTATGGGGGGGGGGATTTCCATTTATCATTTATAACTTTAGACTAGACGTTTTCCGCTTTCAAAATACGGACGTGCGCCTTGGCACGCGAGATGCTTTTTTGAAGTCGTTGTGTGTGTGCGTTTTTAAATTTACTTTGTTTTAATTATTTTGTTACACTATGTAATGTTTATATTTCGTCACAGATGCATTAGTAATAGAGTTGGGTAATTTCCATTTTTTTTATTAATAACTTTAGACCAGTTTTAGCATTAATATTAGATAAAACGATCCATCAATGAGGACATAACAGTTGACATTTTTATACTTCTAATATTTGCGAGTGAAACGAATTTTCACATTTCGAAATATTAATTTTACTAACCGGAAGTTGAATGGACGGATTGGAGCGATCAGTCCAAATCAATCCGTCAGATCAGTCAAATCGTTCCAAATCCGTCAATTGACGGATGGACGGATTGGGACGATCTGACGGATTGGGAACAATTTGACTGATCTGACTGATTGATAACTGATTGGTGACGGATTTTGGATCGCTGACGGATTGATAAAAGTGTTGCGTCTTCAATCTCAAGTACTGTACGTTAGTCAATTTCTTGCTAAAAGGAACACAAATTTTAAGTTATTATTATTATTATTATTAAAATAATAATAAGACTTGTAATTACGGATAAAAAATACCAAGGTACTAATGTTTCAATATGACACAATAAATATTTCATTTACCTCAGTCAACACAATAGATAAGACTAACTATTTTCTGACTATTTGCCCATAGAAGTACGTGGTTTTTAACGTAATATATAATTGAGTTGTTTTTATGCATATGAGTAGTGCTTGACCAGGGCTACTCGTTTTAATGTTTACTTCATTTCGTCACACATACTGCCACACATGCAAAATAGATATATGTTACTAATAAACCGTTAATTTTGTCAACGTCATTTTTGTTTTTGCAGGTTTAATGTATGCTATCAGAGCGTTTATGCCCTTGCAGTTCTAAGTTTCAAATATGCGAAACTTTGTATTTCTTAACTTGTTTACATCCAAAATATACGTTTAATTGTCCGATTTGAATGAATTTAATTAGTTATATTTCAACCCTTTCACTAAACACAAAAATGTATATACAGTCAATTAATATTTCAAGCATTCAGAGGTCATCTGCAAAGAGCATGAAAAGAAAATTGAATACTGTAAAATTGCTGAACTTAAATTTCGATTAGAAAACCAGAAGCAACACAAAAGGAGGACCATTCTTCATTTCTACAATATCACTGTTCCTACAGATGAGCGTGGTAGAGTAATTCATCCAATGGATACAGACCAGCTTGTGTTCAAAGTAATAAAAAAATAAGCAACTTAAAAATGTAACCATCAATGACATAGGCCGTTTCCATGTTATTGAAAAAGTCAAAAATGAGAAGACAATTGTACAGTTTATCTCATATCGTATGAGAAACCTTGTGTATACAAAAAGAAATATCTTTAAATAGAAGCCAATGGATTTTATGTTACAGAAAATTTACCTCAATTCAAAACAAATCTAGTTGAAAGATTACCCCAACTCAAGTACGAAAAAGATTGCAGTCTATTTGAACTTCGATGGCTTTGAATCCAAAGCTCCCTTAAATAGAATGTCCTATTAAGTAACACAATATTTTGAACAAGATACGACTTATTTACATTATGTATGCATAACTTAATTGCGATGACTGATTGTATGCATGCTTTATTTGTTTTAATATTATAATATATCGGTGAATGCAGACAACTACGAGACAATCGATATAAATAAATTAATTTGCAGAAATATTTCCTTTACAAAATTTTATATGGAGACACCAGTAAATGAACGTTTTTAAAGGAATATTTGTCATCGCTTTCTCGTCTTAATGACATAAATGCTATAATTCCTAACTTTGATAATGGAACCGAAAAGTAACATAACTGATATTAAAAATATTGAAACGAAACAAATTAATTTGCAAATAGTGTTTAATGGGTCTCTACAGTAATGAAAGTTTCATTCCATTTGGAAACTTGGGAATTTAATACCATTTAACGACATCTCTTATTATCTGTTCTGGTAAGGTCATGGAAAGAATCATACATAAATATGTTTATAATCATCTAGTCTCAAATACTTTGATATATGATTACAAATCAGGGTTTTTGCTCAAATATAATACTGTTCATCAGTTATTTGAAATGTACAACCTTAAACCGAATTCCATAGAAATGAGAGAAATTATCTGCCTTGTATTGTGCGATTTTTTAAAGGCATTCGAAACAGTATAGCGTGATGGGTTTTCAGTAAAATTTCACACATTTGGAAGTAAAAACAATTTGTTACGTCACGTTGGGTTCAAAAGGTCTTTAGAATCAAGGAAACAAAAAGTTGTCCTTAATACTGCATCGTCATTCTTATGTGGTATATCTACGTGCGCGCACCACAGGGATCTGTATTAGGGCCCTTGCTATTATTTGTTTATGATATTGCCGAAAAAAAAATTAACTTCATTATGCAGGTTGTTTGCTGACGACATTTCGTTTAACTATTCAGATCAAGATCAAGAAAAAATTAAGACTGTAATTAATCGCGGGAGTTGGAGGAATGGTCAAAACGATGGAACGTGTCATTTAATCCTGATAAAACCAAAATCTTGTATTTTTTCAAGCGCTAAAATCCCATTGATTACCTTTAATTTGAAAATAAACACTTAGGGGTTACCTTTGGTAAGATGCTAACTGGAATACGCATTTTGATACCGTTATAATAGACGGTAAGAAACATTTGAATGTTCTGAGAAAACTTAAATATCAATTAAATTATACGTAACTCAAGTTGTTTTCCTTTTCGTTTTTTCCTTTCCGATATTCCAAAACGAAATTGGAATGGTTTTTTTTTCTTTTAGTCATTAGCTTTCCTTTTTTTGTTATTTGAATGTGAAGATGAACCATTTTCCATTTCGACATTCATTTTCCTTTTCGTTATTCATTTTCCTTTTCGTTATCCGAATAGGAAATTGAACCATTGTCAAAAAGGAAAATGGTTTATTTTCCTATTCGAAAAGCGAAAAGGAAACTGAATAACAAAAAGAAAAATGAATGTCAAAAAGAAAAATGGTTTATTTTTCTGTTCGGATAACGAAAAAGAAAATTAAAAACGAAAAGGAAAATGAATGTGGAAAAGGAAAATGGTTTTATTATCCCATTCAAACAGGAAAGCTAATGACTATAAGAAAAACCATACCAATGTTTTTCGAATATCAAAAAGAAAAAAAACGAAAAGGAAAACAACTTGACGTACATTTGAATTATTGAGATAATTTAGAAAAAAACTCTTTTTTCTTATTATAAGACCGCTATTTGATTACGCGTCTGGGGTAACGGATAATGGTGGTGTTGGCAAAGCTTCTAAGCTGGAAAAACTTCAGTCAGAAGCAGCTGGAATAATAACATTATTGCCGATATTTACCAAATTAAAAACATTATATGCTGAAATCGTTGTGAATCTTTGGTGGAAGGAAGAAAGAAAAATAAGGTTAGAAATGTTTTATGCAATGCAAAACCAGGATGCCCCTATCTTACATAAGTAGACTCGTTCCCCCTTAAGTTCAAGGTTCAAGTCTGTATCCTTTGCGAAATGGTGAGAACATAATTTTATCATACTGAAGACTTTCCCCCAATAATAAATCATTTATTCCGAAAACAATTAGGAAATGGAATAGAATTGATCCTAATATAAGACATGTTAACTCTATTTGGGCATTCAAAAATGCTAAAAGTGAGTCTTGATACGTTAAGCCGTGATGAAGTCTGTATCACAAACAAAATATCCTATAGTACTTTTATCGGTATTCTTCAAAAAGAGCATTTTTGGTAATTTGAGGCCTCATTTTTCAAGGAACTACTTTGTTTGTCGAAATGATCTGTGAAAAACGGTGTTCTACTTTGTTTAGCGTCAGCATCATTCAACCGGTATGTGGCATAATGAATGGACGTATTTTACATTGATCTTCGGTTAGATAATTATTTTTAATCGCATATGTAATAGTTTGAGAATGAGAATCTTTCATTTAAATCTTTATTATGATATGGGGTGTCTAATTTTGTGTTTTAAATATTTTGGTCTTTGACGAACCGTATTATTTCACATTCATGTCGCTAACGTTTTTGACCAATTTTCCAAATGAATTGCGTCAATGCGTGTCAGTTTAACCTTTTATCGTTTTCTATATTTTGGATTTTTTATCGTCATCATTTCTGGAAACTGTTTGGTGCTGTGAGATTTTGAATTTTTAGTACTTTGCAGTGGCCAGGGGAGATCATTTGTTTAGAAATTCCAATTGTAATTACAATGCATTGATGTACAACATGTGATGAGTTGTAGGTTCCTGTGTACGCCTAATTTTACTGTCGTAATAATCTTATTACAGTTTTCTGATTTGTCGGAATAACCCCCAAAACGACGCTGTTCGCAAGTTCTTGTTGCGAATGAACAGTAATATTGGGGATTTGTCACTTGCTGTTGATGTTTGTGCTATTTGAAGAGTTTGTTCAGATTATTTAATTAGTAAACTGATGGTTGCGAACGGACGGCAGATAATATTGTATGTCATTTTTAACCGTTAAAACAAAAAGACGCTGTAGGGGGTCAATAGGACAAGCAGACGTATTTAAATGCAAGTGTTATGATGGCGAGAATGCTTTATTTCTAGGAACATTTATAATATTTGATGTTGTGTACGTTTCCTTTTTTTATTTGATCTCGCTTTGTTTATTTTTGCACATTATGTTAGTTACTATTATGTTATCATTGTTAGATTCCTCCGCAGCCTACTGACGCGATAGATGCGGTGATAAATGCCAGTACGTTATTACTGATTTTATCAGTGGTAAACATCAAAGAGAAAATGACTGTACAAATTATTGATAAAGCAATATACAATACTCACTCATTGAGAAACCTATATATCTTCCTACATATTTTCGCACCAATTTAGTTCCACTGAGATTTCGGATTGGAGTCTCACTGAGGACAGGGTACGCTTGACTCCAATCTTAATTAACAAGGATTTTCATTTTCCCACCGAAGGTCAGGAGTTTTCTCCGGAATCCCGGCTTCCTCTCCAATAAAAACTGGACGTTACGGTTCAACTGTAAAATTTCTGAAAGTGGCATTAAACAACATGCAAACATACCATTTTAGTTATACATGCTGTTTTGATCTTCAATGTTACAACTCTCTAATTCTTAAGCCAAATCATGTGGGATTTTTTTATGATTGTCGCCCGAGTGCTGTTACAAAACGTTTGTTTAAGAATGTGTAAGTGTATGTCGGTCAGAATCGAGAAAATGGTCACATAATCGAAGTTTTGTTACAGAAAGTCTATTTTTGATTCATTTGAATTTAAGTGATTATTGTTCTAAATGTTGTTGCAAGGAATATAAACAAAGTTAACCATTGAATTTATTCTGTTTAATTTTTGATGTATATTAAGGTACTGCTGTTTTCATTACTTCTAGATTTTATTGGATGTTTTTATATTTATAAAACACCATATGTGTTATATGTCCAGAAACATGACATTTCCTTACAACTATCCTTCTTTATAAAACTTGTGTTTTTATATTCTGCTAATTCAAGATGCTTTTATTATAGTCTTTGAACGTTGAAACAGTCTGCGGAACAATAATTAATTTACAGCGACTGGCGAATAAACACACTGAAATTGCTTTACTATTAGTATTATTGCTGGTTCATCTTTTCTACAGTATATTAAATAAATATAAAAAAACCCAAAACTATTTGACAAAAATAACATCTCGCATAAACCATACCTTTTATTCG
Organism: Limnoperna fortunei; assembly: GCA_944474755.1. Classification (NCBI taxonomy): domain Eukaryota; kingdom Metazoa; phylum Mollusca; class Bivalvia; order Mytilida; family Modiolidae; genus Limnoperna; species Limnoperna fortunei. Next base: position 70,858,110 of record OX104117.1, read on the forward strand.
TAATTATTTGTTCAATCAACGGAAATAGCGTGTAATATTGTAATGTAATACTGGTTGCTGGGTGGTTTAATTAAATTAATCAATATGAATCGTTCAAAAGCATCTTACAGATGATAACAATTTTATGGTCATCATTACACGAACCAATCACTAAGCAAACTGTTCCTGGTTTCTTGTAACCTTGAAAAAATCCCTATAAAATATATGCCAATGTGAATTAACATCTGTACATATACACAATAGTCAAAATTGACAATTAAATAATTTTATCACGTGACATAAATGTTGTATAACACAATTTAACGTCTTTTATATCAACACCTCACTTAGTGGTAAATTGGAGATAACTCACGCAGGGCGAGTGAAAAGTTTTAGTCAATGTTATGCGTGTTATTTATGCCATTTATATATTTACTTGTATCTTCATGAACAACACTGTTTCCTTGTAATCTTTTATAACTTGTTCCTAGTGACAGAAAAAAATTATAATTTGTAACAGTAAAACAACAAAGGGTTAATCTATAATTGCACAATTTTTATTTCAAGTCACCTTAAATGAATTAGACATGACTATTTGTTTTCATTCTTATTTTGTAGTTATATATTGTGTAGACGTTTTTGTCATGTGTTTTTTAAGTTAGTATAACATGTTTATATAAATCTGTAAATACTAATAGGGAGGATACATTAGGATATGCTTAAGCTGCAACCACATGAAAATTCTTAATATGACTGTTCCAAACCAATAGTTTGTGCCCTTGGCTTTGTCATGTCTGATTAGTTTGCGTTTTGCTGATCTCTTCTATTTATTCATTTTGCGTAACCAGAGGGTGTCCAGGGCTCAATTCATTAGCTGCCTTAAGTATTTTCTGGTGATGAATAGTGGATGTTATCCACATGGTGTCTTGTCAGGTTATAATACGGAACCCGTAATGAAGTCTCCTTGTAATATGAAGACCCCTCTTGTAGATTAAAAATAAGTTGACTCATTAAAAACGCTACCGAACTCTAATTTCCCCCCTACCTAAATAACTCTCCATTATGTTCTAGCGCGGAAAACAGTTTCTGCATATTCCTCTTCCCTAGTAATTATTTGTATGTTCATTGGTTCTATCTAACCCTAAATACAGCTGAAATACTGCTAGCTGCGTTGCAAACCCGATTAGTCTGAATCGTGCAAGGAGCGTGGCACCCTGCAAACACGTTACTCACAATGGTCCGTGTCGGGCTTTCTGTATTAGAACTTGACAATCGTCCTAATGAGAGGCCATCCCCTATCCTCCACCTGGGTTGAGCAAAGTAACACCCTTCAATAATGGTCCCTATTTTACTACAAACTAGAATTGCACGTCTGGTAAAATTTTATTCTTTATTATTTTCAGCCCATATTTTAAAATGTTGGGCTAAACATGCATGGGGCTTTTGACATATTTGAGTTACATGAAAACTATAGGAAATGTTTTTATTTACATAATTTTCAAGTAGGAAGTATAAAAAAATATTTCGCTGTGAAACTGTTTTGACAGGAAATATAGAAACACTTCCTACAAGAAAAATATAGTATTTTACGAATTTATATTAGGGAAACCGTGATGCTGATTTACGTCCTTGACAAAATGAGGAAACTGCTATCTTGAGAACTTTAAATAATGAAATGTTTCACTTTAAAAACGTTATAGCGGAAGAATGTGTTCTGCGTTTGTCATTTAAGTGTTCTTTTAGTAAATTGAAACCCATATTTGACCTTCATGCAACAAACCATCGGCTGGATTTTCAATGATCGTCAAATATATGTATCATTTGTAAATGGCATAATAAATGTTGTTTAAACGGTAGCGAATAGAAAAACAGTTTTACATCTATTCCTCTTTTTACAATTGTAGCATGAACATAAAAACATAACTAATAACGTACCAGATTTCGTTGCAATCGCATAAAAGATATAAACTTAAAGTCTTTATGCAGTCTAGGTATGTTCAAAGACCAATAAAAGAAATAAGAAATAACATATGAATGTATTCCATGTATAACGCACATTGACCCGAACGTAACAATCATTCGATTGAACTTGATTTGTTGACTTGTACACAAATAGACTGTTGACCTAACCAGTATTCCTAAATGTGATATTACAAGTTTTTGAATTAAAAAATTAAAGCTCCGATACCAGCAAGTCAATTGTACGCAAATAAGAACCTTAGAATAAGATAAACAAACTTCAATACATCTCCGCGTGTTTGTCTGCAACAAATCGAACTATTCAAATATTATTATTAATGAATAATAAGGTCTTGATACCCTTTTGATATAGTAATGAAGTCTTATGACAAAATGGTATCAAAACCTCATTCTTCATTGATATAATATTTGAATGGTTCGATTCCAAATAGATAAACACACTCAGAGGTATTGAAGTTTGTTTATAATAACATAAAGCAATGGTAAATAAACTATGTGCGAGAAATCACAATGCAATATCTATGAGAAAAGCATTATCATAGTAACGATTTTCATTAAACATTTGAGGCACACCTATGAAACACTCACGGCATTGCATAATGGTTAATTGATTGATTGAATAGTTGCTTGGCGACTAATGAAAACTATTTCGGCTATATGCAAGATGAACAAAAGTTTCATATACAAACATATTACATATAATTGGGAAATTGGGGTCTACCAATGGCTAAACAAATGTGACTGCCACAGTTTGCAATATTAATGTAATTAAATCAAGCATTGATATATATCTATGAATGTGTAGAAGAATAAATATGAGGTATGGAGTGTTTATTATATATTTAATATTAGTATTAATAATATCTTTTTTTCTTTTCCTTGAGTTGCATTATATTACCATGTTTTTCAAAGTTCCCGTATGCAATTTAGAACTTCTGATTTCAACAGAAATAAGTTGTCCATATTTGTCATACGGCTATGTGTTGTGACCGTGCTGAAGTTTCCTCATATTTAAAATCCTCGTTATTGATCACTGAAGCAGGGTAAATGCCGCACGTAGCAAGAACTTTATTCCTTACGTCATCAAGGCATTGTAACACGTTACTTGACTTTCGTTAGAGTCGACGACGTGTCATAATTTATCCCGATATGATGAATATTGTTTCGAACATATGCATCGATTCAACCAGAACACACTTTTTCTGTAATATTGCACATAAGCCATAAATATATAAGTCTAAAAAATGCATAACTTATTGTTTTAGCCTCGAACACAAGTAATTCGCATTATTTATACTTTTTTTAACATTAGATCAGATGTCCAAACAAGTTGCATGACAGGAAAATAACAAGAAACACAGAAAAACAATGAGCTTCCGAAATGTCTTTCCAGAGACTTAATAGCTATAATATTATTATCACTCGAAAAAAGTTAACAGATACGTCTTCCCCATAGAAGTTTTTCAAATTAACACTAGGTTTGGCATTGACAAAAATGTTTGGGAGGCTCAAATTGCAAGAAAGTTGGATTAATCAGTTGATATTAAACGGCATCTAGCCAGTAAAATGTTCATAAATAGTAACCCTGCTTACGTTTTGTTTTTTTTTTTTGCATTAGTATATTCCAAGCTGACCACATATGTTTTAACAAGAGGATGTTTACTTTTTATTACAGGTCAAATCACATTTTTATACTATTGATTTTTCTAAGTAGATTATCGAATGTATAAAAAATACCTCAAATAACCTGTTGCTTGTATTTCTTCCAAGGTCACTGTTTGTCAATTTATACTTACCTTGGTCGAAAGCTGTTGTTTGTGTTTCTTCCCAGGTCACTGCATAACTTGTGTGCGTGTTTTTAAACACTAAAACTCTACAGCAATTCAAAAAGCATCTGATTGTTCTTCTGGATTTAAGTGGGAATGGTCTGTCGTTATATTTATTCATAAAAGACAAATCACAAGAATAAAATTGTGGCTTTTTCTATTTTTAATATGACGCAAGAGTTGTAATTTCCAGTAAAAATCCCAAATTTACATGAGAATGGAATACTTTGTGCCCAAAATTTTCAGACTATTCAAGGACCTTTATGTCAAGTTTGTGAGGGAAAGGTCCGATTTTACTTGTCATTAAATAACTACAGTCAGATCCAACTTATCGATGATTTAACATATCAAGTTTGTTAGTAAATGGTCAGATGTTATTCATTGATAAATTTTGAGCTGAATTTTACATGGTTGTAAAATGTGTAATGCAAAGGCTGTAGATGGTAAACCACCAAATCAAAATACAAAAATTATGCTAATTTGATTGAAAGCATTATGCAATGTTTCAGGTCGAACAATTAACTTTTATAATTTCTAGAAATGTTATATAATAAGAAAATTTGTTTTGTAGAAATAATGTTCTATGTTAAAGCACGACTTGCGAGTGGCAGCTATCTGTCTTGGATTTTAGATCTCCACTATGTTTAGGTACATTATTTCAACTGTCAAGATGACGGATGTTTAATAATACGAATTATTTTCAAAAGAAAAACAACTGTCAAAAATTATTTTCAACTGGATAATTTTTTTAAAAATAATAATTTCAAAAGATGTCCAATGGAAAATTTTCTCATAACAAAACAAAAAGTTGAAAATGAAAAAAAAAAATAGTGAGAAGAAAACAAAAAAATGTCCAGAGGTCAAAAGTCATGTGATAAAATTAACAAAAAAGGAAAAAAAATATTCGTTGAAAATATCTGTTTAATGATAGAAAAAATTATCAGTAGACACAATTGTCAAAACAGCAACCCAAGTTAACTTAAATTGTCAATATCTAGTGGCATGTTGGTCCAATGGGTCGTTGGTACCTATATGTTGTTGATAGTCACACAGGAACATCTGCAATTGTCCCTACAATAAATTTACTTACTTACTCTTTGGTCTAACCAATCTTATGTCTACTCGAAAGTTAACTTAAAGTAGCATAAAGTTGTCAGAATATCTGCATGTTTGCATAAAAAAGAATAAAAATACCCGAAATTTAAAGCCTTTTCTTTCCAATCAGGATTAAAGGTACGCGCTAGGCAGTGTGAAGTGTTGTTTAGGCGCAAAACACTGTTCTGCCCTATTCCTAGATTGGACCTTTCGCATATTAAAAGACGTGTTTTGAGGATGCCAGGCTCGATGCAAGTTAAACGATCGTTTTAGCAAATTTCGAATAGACACATGGTAGGTTCTACAGTGTGTTAAAATATGTGTCCTTACCCAATCACGCATGCTTCTCTGTGACAGTCAACAGTCTCCGTTGTCACTTACCATTTCACCAATTGATTTATTTGGATTTTCAAACGTTGTATGAATCAAGGAAAATTGAACAATATTGAGATAAAATAGAATAGAATATAAATAATACATTGTTTATAATATAAGTTATATACGTTCATATCCGCAGATATGGCGATTTTAACACCTGGAGTGCCCCAAGTACGCCCTGAGGGAAAGCCGAAGCGTGTACAGGGATGCTGAAGGTGTTAAAATCTCCATATCTACGAATATGAACGTGTATAACGAATTTATCCCTGTATTAGTTTGAAATAATGGATTTTTAGGTACTTCGTCAATGCAATGGCGGACGTTAAAGTGACGTTTTCATCATTATCAAAGGAAGGTTGATTGAAATTTGATAAAAATGAAGCTTTTTTTACAAGGTTAGGGTACTACCTTTGGTAGAACCCTACAGTTCTTGAAAAAGAACAGTTTTTTGTTGGATTCAAATAGATGTTTAAGAAATACATTTTGGCGCTAAATGTCTTGCAGAGGCGTCATAATAGTCTGACGTCGTTGTTTGTCAAACTGCATATCTTTTGTTTCTTTTTCTGTTAAAAATAAAGCACATTTAATTTGGATCTTTTGTTAACGATTTGATCATCCTATATACGACACAAACCGATTACCATTTATAATATAAATGCATCTTAAGTACTTTTGTGCAACTAACGCTTAGCAACACCCGGGAATATTGGGTTTGTAAAGACGTGTAACTGACCAATCAAATTCCAGGAATAATACTGATACTGGGATAATTATTACATATCACCATGTGACGAAACTTGCATTAACAAGCTCAACAAAAATACAAAGTTATGTATGGAAAAACACACTAATTTGGCAATATAAAACTGGTTTCTTAATAGCTCAATTATATTTTCAGCACAGGTAACTTGGCAATATGTTTTGAAATTCATATTTGATAGGACTATATGCTTCATACTAATAATAAAACCTGAGCTATCCTTATTAGACCTTATATCGGTGTTATTGTTGATAATATCGACATTTAATTTATATGCATATACTGAATGATTTGTTGTTTTAAATATTCTCACGATGTGTTTTTGCTAAATACATAAAATCTCAAACTTTGAACAGATTATTAACAATACCATTCAAAACTGCAATTGGACCCAGATTTATATAAAACATATAAATTCAACTGTAATCTACAAATACTGAACCAATTAAGTTTGTTCTTTCTGACGGTCCTGAGTTTATACCATGAATTTCGGATTCTACCCCCGAACAATGGACGAAATGATTTGATTTGAAAATTGCTGAAATTGGCGTATAACGTTATTAAACAAACAAGCAGACAACATTGCTTTTTTTGCTTTCGGTATTTTGGCGGCTCAAGTCGTTTTATCATGACGCCAACAGCCAATGACGTCAAGTTCTGATTTATTTCATATTTATGTGTATCTGTGTGAATGTATGATATCTGCAGTGTTTGAAATGAAGTAAAACTATTAATATAAAAGACAGAACTGGATTTTTTGTGGAATAACTTACTCTGTTACTCTAGAACATACATCAGAAACGCACCAACAATACACACTCTAAAGATAACAACACAGCCGTGGACATGCAATTTGTACCAATAATACCCAACTAATTAATAGTTCGCCTTTGTTTCAAGCCAGGGGTAATACATTTGATTAAATATGTCATGTCAAAACTGGAGGCGAATAGGACAAAGTTTCTCTGCTTGTTTCCGAATTCTTGTATTGTATTGAATATAAAATATGCTTAAAGCGATTTGTCAAATATTCACGTTTCATCTATTTAGTAAATGGATGAAAAATGCTTCATGTCATCATAATCAATTAGCTTTCACTAACAGAACATCATATTTGTTTTCGTTATTTTAATAAGTTATAACGTAAACATTTAAAAACTTTTATTTTAAGTAAAAAATTCAAAGGACGCCGCGCACATTTAAGATAAACGTTTTACTATAAGCACTGCTAATATAAGCTAGAACACAAGAGATACCGTAGTTGAAGATAAACAAACTATAATACATTTGAGTGTGTTTATCTGAAGCAAATCGAACTATTCAAATATTATTATTAATGAAGAATAAGGTCTTGATATCCTTTTGTTATAGTAAGCATTACCTTACATGTACATATAGTATTCATCCTCGATATAAAATTGTAATATTGTTGTCATAAATACAGGATTGATTACTGTGTCATTTTGGGGTGAAAGCTGAGGTAATTAATATTCTTTCTAACTCTCCTGGCTTTTAACCATGAATTTCGGCTTCCACCCCTGAACAATGGACAAAATGATTTAATTTGAAAATTGCTGCATTGGCGTAAAACGGTATTCAAACAAACACGCTGACAAAAGTGCTTTTTTGCTTTCGGTATTTTGGCGGCTCAAGTCACGTTATCATGTCGCCACAAGACAATGACGTCAAGTTCTGATTTATTTTATATTTATGTGTATCTGTGTGAATGTATGGTATCATCAATGTTTGATAAATAAAGTAAAACTATAAATATAAAAGACAGAATTGGAAATATCCTTTGTGTAAACACTTACTTTGTTACTCTATAACATACTTAAGAATCACACAGCAATACACACTCCAAAGATAGCAACGCAGCCGTACCAACAGTAACCAATTAATCAATAGTTCGCATTTGTTTCGAGCCGGGGAAAATAAATTATGTTAAATAAGTCATGTCAAAACTGGAGGCCAATCGGAAAAAGGTTTCTCGGCTTGTTTCGGAATTCTTGTATTGTATTGTATATATTAATTTGCTTAAATCAATTTGTTAATTCATCAGGTTTCATGTATTGAGTAAATGGATGGATAATGCTTCATTTCAACAAAACCAATAAGCTTTCACTAACAGCACACAATAGTTGTGTTATATATTTAAAAATTTCTAAAGTAAACTTTTAGAAACTTTTTTTCAAGAACAAATTCAAAGGACTCTGCGCGAATATAAGATAACGTTTTACTATAGGCAGTAGTAATATTCGCAAAAAGATTTATATAAAATGTGGACCTTAAGTTTGATGTTTATCTTGAGTATGATGATAACAAATATTTGCATAGGTAAGAAATATATACTGTACCTTTATTGATATTATAATTTTCCTTTGAATGAGTATTAATTAAGTCGCAACTATACGTTTACACAGTGAGAACACGTTTTCCTAGAACATTTTGTTTTCTTCAGTGCCCCATGGTTAGGTAAGTTGAAATTCTTTCTGGTTAAGAGGTTCAACATTTGTATTTTTGAATCATTGAATGTAGCACCAGTTAATATATTGCGTGCAATGTATTGACATTAGTCAATGTCCAAACAAATTCTATGACATAAACTAGTATTGGAAACATAAATAAAATTTGCTCGCATGTTTATCATTTTAAGCAATCTTGTAGTTGGAAGTATACAAGATTAACCAATTAATATTCGCATAAGCAGCTTTCACGGTTTGTATTCAATGGACTGATTCGCGGATAGAAACTGTAGCGATGCTATAGAAGTTATATACATGTACAACAAGATTGCGGGGATACATACAAGTACATAATACATAAACCAACCATGTTCAAAATAAAATTGTAAAGACTTTTACAATCTTTTGACACAAACAAGAATTCGTTGAAATCGTTGATCTATAAAAAAAATAAATTACTGATAAAAAATATAATGAATATTTATGCAATACAGTAGATTTGTTTATCGCGCACGTATTTATTGCAAGAAAATTTATCGTTTCATAACTTTCTATTTGTATTTATCATATCAAAGAAAAAAACTGTTATGCGGGCTTTAAAAAAAATATATGATTAACTATATAATAAAACGCGTTTATTTTGTATGTTTATAAAATTTATAGTTTTTGTGTGTAAAACTTTCAATTTGTAAACTGCGTCGACTCAATGACAAAATAAATATAAATGTCAAGTTTGTGAGTGAGCATCCGGAATATACACGAAAATTGTTAAAAGATTCAGAGATTATTTTGATCTCATTGTTTCACTTACAATCAAATATACAGTATATGTGATAGATCCTCTAAAATGATCTACCAATTCATTATGACACAATAAATTTAAAAGAAAAACGATTTGACAACATCGAGAGAAAAACTCCATTTACGCCGATAAACATTTTATTCAACTATGTACATGTCTTGACATATTTCAGGTGAGGTCTTAAATGAAATTCGGATTGACACGAAAGATACTGGATATATTGCAACCTCATATTCTAACGTTTATAAAATCTACACTAGTCTGTCTGATTACGCTGTGAGTCCTGATACATCAGGTCGTCTGCGGTTTAAAGTAAAGGCATGCAACGATGCGTTCCTTTTATTATCTTCAACATATGATCTTAAGTCAACACAATTCTATGAAATTGTTGTTGGTGGTGGTGGGAATACACGAATATTTCTTCGCAAAAATGCCCAACCAAACATTCTTAGTATGGAGAGTATCGACATCCTGAACTGCAATGCCTTTAATGGTTTCACGATTACTTGGTCAAATGGAAACATCGTTTTAGAAAGGTCAATGGCGGTGCCTGCAATAGTTTTTAATTGGACTGATCCTTCGCCGATACCAGTCGTTGGGATCGGAATAATGACTGCATATGGAGCTGACGGAACTTGGATTATAGAACAGGAAGGTAGTGGACGCTTTTAATTTGTTAGTTTTTGGTTCTCGAATTTCTTTAACAATATCACAAATTTTCATTATCGTTAAATTGGACATCTTAACATTCGGAATGTAACAAATTTCATAACAAATTACCCCAAGAAAAGTTAACGGATTAGTTTTGTAATCATAGATTTAAAATTACGTTTTACGAATTGTGATTGGTTATAACATACTCTTTTGCAATGTGTTTCAAGTTATGGTGGCATGCGACGACTACTTGGATTCTGCTGTGTGTTGTCTTCGTATCTTTTTAATTCAACGAATGTCTGGAAAAACTATTAGATTTCTCAATTGTGTATCATCTTTTAAGTAAATGTTTAAGGAGCTCATTTAAACGATGGTTTGAATATGTTTTGGTGTGCAAATTATTTTGATACGTAAGTCTATACTGTATTGGATACTGCGCGAACAATGCTTTGGGGAGGGGCGGCTTTTAGGGGACAAAAATGATCTGTTGCTTTCATGTGAAGATCTGTTGTCATGTTCCGTTTTGGATTGAGGTAGTGGTGCCAAGAAAGGATATTTTTGGCGGAGAATTCGAAAGTAAATTTGATGGTGGGATGAAAGTTTTTGCAGTAGTTAAAATAAGACAATAAAGTGTTCTTCACGTTATTCCGTTTAATATCGATATCATAAATGAAACAGATCCACTACACTGGTTTTCATGATGCACCAGACAGAAGCTGTTTTTCAAAATAATCCATCAATATGTTAACATAAGTTGGAGCTAAACATCTATGTACATTCCGTTTAAAACACTTACAAGGCAAAATTATCAATGTGCCTTAACTTATAGCAATTGCAAAATAAATAATTGAATATAACCAATTTTGCAGTTCTCTATATGGTTAGTAGGTTGTAAGTCCTCCATTCTAGAAATAAGATTGTTTATTTAAATACGTTCAATATCTTCTTTTGGCAACCGTGTCAGATTATACTGTATCACAGATTTATGTAAGCGTCCCCAAATCATGAAGTTTGTCTCATTATATTCATTAGTACGCAAATAGTTTTTTTTTTCGTTATCGTTTAAGTTCGCCAAAAGAGAATATTTTATCAATAGATCTAATCCAGTCATTCCAGAAAATGTGTGATTAATCTTATTCAAGCCTTGAGCACTTAGTTTGTGTGATAAATTTTGTAGTTGCTACCAAATTAAAAAAAAACAGCACTTACGTCTATTTACGAAATTTGAGTTAATAACTTGAGAGTAACAAAATATCCACTTACCTTTTCTGACTAGTTACTCTGGTAGCGGCCACTAGTTAGATTCAGATGTAACACAACGGCCAGCACAACACACAAAAAACTAACGTAGGGTACAGCTTATAATTGTAAGTCCTTACACAGAGCAAGTACAGATGCAAACAATTAAACAAAAATATAAGTTCAATCGTTCTCTAGATAAGGGAATTAAAAAGAACCAACATGTAAAAGAGTTAAAAGACCTTTAAATTTTACCCATAAACATTTTTTTCTTTGATTAATTTAACAAATTTAGAGGAAAAATTATTTAAATAACTGTTAAAATAGAAAAGGTCAAATTCTAGCACACTATGACCTTGACCTCAACCCCCTTTGTGTTTTAATTAAATTCATTTCGAAAAATAAATATATCAAATAAAAAACCATTCGGATATCTTTTGAAATAAAAAGGTCATTAATTGGGACATTTAGGGACTAAGTTGACCTTGACCTTTGACCTTTTGATGTTTGCATATATTATTTATCCAAAGTAAATATTAATCATAAATAACCACTTTACATACATAGAAAATGCAAAATTAAAAAAAAATTGACCTTGACCTTGCTGAAGGTCAACAACCAACAACACAGAAAATCTGAGGTCAAAATTATGTTATAGTTAATGCGATAACGCTATTTACAATATATTTAATTGATCCAGGGGAGATAACTCTTTCAAAAGTCAAATCAGTTAAAGTGACCTTTCAAGATCTTAATATTTTCTACATTTTGGTAACAGATTTATTTATGTAGCTTAAAGGTTCAGGAGGAGAATTGCGTTTTTGTCTAATCAAGACTCATCAGTGGAGCTCCAGTCCAAAAATATTTAAAATCTAAATGATTAGGATATTGCACAGTTTTTATCATCAAAACGTCATCACGTTTACCAAATCCGGTTTAGGACATCTACAGATTGCGATAAGAAAAAACCTTAATATTTAAACATTTTTGAAATTTCAGTGAAGTACATTTAAACAGTGACTATATCACTGAAATAATTTTAATTGCGACTGAATGTTTGTTTTTAACCTTTGAAATGTCGCAACAAGAGTTAAACCGACTTCATCTACGAGGGTTTTTTAACTATAAGGTTTTATAATAGTTATGATCTTATTGTACATGAACATACTGCAAATGATGCAATCCGAAAAACTGACTGGTTTGAGCACATCATTCAGGGTTTTACTTTCTCATAGTGCTAAATTGTTTTATAGCTAGAAAATACTAAGAGGTTACGTTTAAATCGTTTAATGCCTGGTTTTGTTTTTGTATTTGTTGTTATTTTGGCTTGTTGTTATATTTGATTTTTGGCGTGTCGTCTTCACATTCAGACTACGGTTTCCTTTGAACTTGATATTCATATCACAAATCCATTCAACAAACGAAAGACTCCATTAAACTGTTACGAGGTTATTGCTCATACATTACAACCCATTACTATTACTATGTGTAGCATCAATTTAGTTCGTATTTAATGGTATGTCGATGGTTAAGATATGTAAATCATCAGGATTACCTTTGCGTTTGTATTCTTGTTTGCGTATTAAATTTTATTAAACTGTATTTTTTTTCAGCAACAGTCACGGGCTACCACTGTGGCCGACATAATACATATGGCAACATGCTTCTGTTGCAAACTACAAAAACAATTAGTCTACCTGAGTGCGTTGCGATGTGTTTTCATTTGAATCAGTGTCTAGGTATTAATTTTAATACAGATTCAAAAGAATGTCAACTTATAGCTGGCGGCCAGGTGGTTAAATCGTCACCCGTTGTTAGTTGGTCGTTTTATACGAAATGTTTGAACAACAAGGAAATGTGTTGTCTAAATTAGCAAAGCAAATAAGACAGGGAACATTCAATAAAAACATGAATATGCATAAAGAGGCCATGTGACGAAACAATCCTTTAAAGGAACAGATCCTTCAGATTTATCCTTTAGTTTATGTTGATATCTAATAGTATGATGTATTTGTTGGTTAGGCATTGCATGTGTAATTAATATTTGTTTGGCCTTTTATTTGCTTTTTTATTTGTTTACAACAAAAATGTATAAATTAATTACATAGTTGGCAATGGTTTTGAATTGTTTACTTGAGAAAAAGGTCATTTTAGAACTGTAAATAATGCAAAAATAAAAAAATCAGATACAAAAACAACAACATTCCGTGACTTTCTTAATTCTGGAACATTCATTTACAAGATGTATATAAAAGACTTGGGTGCAGATTCTAGGGACAGATTTTTGCTTGCCGTTTATTCTGGTTGTTGGATACAGATCTTGTTTAGGCCTTCATTATCTTAATAGTAAATTCATGTACTTAATTAAAATTGGAATTGATATTTTGTACCCAGTTTACTTATATTTGCCGGATTGTTTTTAGAAATTCAACTTATTTGGAAACAACATTTGGAAATGCGTTTTTTGATTGGACATTTCACTTTTATTTGACACCAACTGGAACTTTGAAAAACAGCTAAGTTAATTTTTTTTTAAATTATTGTCATTATTAATTATGTGTAGTTAACTATAATTATTAAATAATTTAATTGTAATTTGCATTTGTTTTTTTTTTGTTTGCTAATTTGAAGGGTATTTCGACATGTAACAGAAATTGGGGGCTCGTCCGAGATAGAAATCTGTCATTTTAATATTATTTTAAAAGCCAACAAAATAGATTTTGATGTTATTGAATTTAAAAAAAAAGCCATTCAAGCATTTTGTAAATGAGATTTTTGAGGGTGAAGCTAAGTGAGGGCTAAGTTGGGAACAGCGCCTCCTAACATGAATGTTGGCTGTTACACCCTGCGTGGAATAACGCAGGAAAAGAGTCCTCACATGACTGTTGGCTGTAAAACCCTACGTGGGATAACGCATTCAAAGAGTCAACACATGACTGTTGGCGGTTACACCTTGCGTGGGATAACGCATTCAAAAAGTCCTCTCATGACTGTTGGCGGTGACACCCTGCGTTGGATAACGCATTCAAAGAATCATCACATGACTGTTGACTGTTAAACCCTGCGTTTGACAACACATTCAAAGAGTCCACACATGACTGTTGGCTGTTACACCCTGCGTTGGATAACGCATTCAAAGAATCCACACATGACTGTTGACTATTACACTCTGCGTGGGATAACGTATTCAAAGAGTCCTCACATGACTGCTGGCGGTTACACCCTGCATTCGAAGAATGCACACATGACTGGTGGCGGTTACACCCTGCGTGGGATAACGTCTTCAAAGAATCCTTACATGACTGTTGGTGGTTACACCCTGCGTTGGATAACGTATTCAAGGAATCCACACATGACTGTTGGCTGTTACACCCTGCGTGGGATAACGTATTCAAAGAGTCCTCACATGACTGTTCGCGGTGACACTCTGCGTGGAATAACGCATTCAATGAATCTACACATGACTGTTGGCTGTTACACCTTGCGTGGGATAACGCATTCAAAGAGTCCTCACATGACTGTTGGCGGTTACACCCTGCGTGGAATAACGCATTCAAAGAATCCACACATGACTATTGGCTGTTACAGCCTGCGTGGGATAACGTATGCAAAGAATCCTTACATGACTGTTGGCGGTTACACCCTGCGTGGGATAACGTATTCAAAGAGTCCTCACATGACTGTTGGCGGTTACACCCTGCGATGGATAACGTATTCAAGGAATCCACACATGACTGTTGGCTGTTACACCCTGCGTGGGATAGCCTATTCAAAGAGTCCTCACATGACTGTTGGCGGTTACACTCTGCGTGGAATAACGCATTAAAAGAATCCACACATGACTGTTGGCTGTTACACCCTGAGTGGGATAACGTATTCAAAGAGTCCTCACATTACTGTTGGAGGTTACGCCCTGCGTTGAATAACGTATTCAAAGAATCCACACATGACTGTTGGCTGTTACAACCTGCGTGGGATAACGTATTCAAAGAGTCCTCACATGACTGCTGAAAATTCCAAACCTCCAGGCGAAGAATTGAATGAAATACCATACGTATTATTAATATTTAAAATCGACCACATACTATAAATATAATCAAAATTTGATAGATAATCCATAAAGTTTAACCGTGCAATTCCTGATAATTTCACTAATACTCTTTAATACACGTGTGCTGTGGTGTGTCAATAAACAATTCAAGTTTCTAAGCACAAGTAAATTTGTATACTATATTTTGACACGTGCAATGATTTGTTAAAATTATATTAAATTAACTCTTATTTAGTATGTGCCTTACATTATGCTGATGTATAATTAAAGTACATAGTCTTAAGATATTCCGTATCATAAAAATAACCAAACAAAAATATCTAAAAGTAATGGGAAAATTACGCATTCATATACAGACAAACATATACATCGCAACATAAAAACAAAACAAAAATAATAATATTGAAAATACAACCCCCAGAAAGTGAATAACCCGAACCCAATAAAACCATGAGTGCATTCGGGTGCTCCGGACGACTAAGCAGTGCAAGTCTAGGGAAAAGTCAAATCCAGGAATATGAAACACTTCCTAAGACTCAGCAGAATGTCAGATCGTATTTGAGAAACTGATTTCCCGTAACGAGCAATTAGGTCATGGTGACGAACTTCTTGAGACATAACATCAACCTAGATACAACAAACCTTTGTTTAAGAAGCTTAGCAGTCTATAATGCAGGTTTACCAAGATTCTTTCATTGCAATATCTATTTGTTCGTTTTTACGTAGAACACAAGTGCCAATGTTAAATTATATATTTTGTCTTTTTTCCGAAACCATAACAATTTGTATCGGAAAATTTATAAAAAATAGTTTTTTGATTTATCAACATGTTTTCTGCTTTTTGGGTGTTTCCTATTGAGTGTAATCTATATTTATACAGAAAAGGTGTACAACAATAACATACATACAACTTGAGGATCGGAAAACAAGTTGACATTCACATGCAAATTCCTCTCCTGTAATGATTTTTGACTATGTTCTATATGACAAGATGGATAAATAATATATACTAATAACAATTCTGTCTACAAATACATATAAGGCGACCAAGCCTATTTTCTTGACTTGTATAATTTGTATAAGCAGTTATTCAGTAATTTACGAGCACCAGTTCAAAATGCAAATCTTTACTTTTTTACAATAAAGTTAAAAATTACGACCATTGTTTATGTCTGCTAAATCTGGATTACCGTGTAGTAAGTTGTTGGTGTTTAGAGTTCCAGATAAAGAAGAAGAAAACACATTATTCTCTAGCGTCTCATGTATCTATATAATGGGCAGATAAATAAGAAATGTTCGGAAGACTCGATATGTTTACCCTTCTGCTTTTACATTGTTTGCGCCGAAGGTAAAGACAATATAAGAAACATACAAGCTATATATCTAAAACTTATATAATTAATTTCAATATTGCAATATCACCTGTATTATACATGTAAACTGTATGTTTGCATTATTTTGCACATGCGTGCCTGTGACAGGCATAGAACTTTAATATAGATGGATATTTTCGGAACGTTATCCAATCAAATTCGTTAAATTTGTCATTGCGGTATAACAAAGATTTATTTTTTAGGGATTTGGCAACTCCTGAATTCAAAATATCGGAACAGCCAAGTAAATTACTTATATCTTGCTAAACTTTTATGGAAGCAATGCCTAGAAAACCTGTACAGAAAAAAGGTACGATCATCAATGCAAGAAAAAATGTCTCAGTTACGATCATCCACTGAATAAGTTATTTCATGACTCGAACCAGCTCCCGTCAGCTCTAGACTTTGCATGAAGGTTAATATATTGTGTTCATATAGGATCTTACATTGGTACGAGTGGATTATCGGATTTCTCCAATCGAGCCTTGGCGAGGACTTAAATTTCCATAATTTAACTATCGAGATTGGAGAAATCCGCTAATCTAAGAGTACCAATGTAAGATTCTGTTTCTCTAATTTTAAAAAGTAGTAAATTTGCGAAACGAAGTACAAATTCTCCCAAACCCAATTTTACGTTCATGACTTGAATACGCGGTAAATGGAAGGTGTTTTGTTTATGACGCCGTGAGTTCTTATTGTGACGTTATTATTTTTAACCAATCAACTGCTGAGAACAACTAATTCACTAGTGACGAGAAATATTTTTTCCACACCGGTCAAGCGGTTGAAATATTACGTCAAAATTAGAGAAACATTTTTATATAATTATATCAATATTTTACTGATCATTATACAATAATAATTTACAGGTGTCATAAATATTCTTGTTTTATAATTAATTTACTGGTTGGAGAACGCAAGCGTAATTCACATGGGCAGTATTATATTGCCTGGTTCTACTTCTCTTTTAACTAACTCAAACTTATCTGGCATAAAATACTTCGTAAAACTAAGGTAAAATATTTATTACTTTACGCATAAATGTTCTTAAATATATTTAAAAACATAATGACGTTGTTTCAGTTTTACTTAAATGTGCACTTGCGTTTCTCTCATCCTGGTTACTCTAACGATATCCAACATGAGATTTTCAGGCTTTACAGGATAGTGGAAATGGAACTTGAATTTTCACGGAAATTGCAGATAGATTTCTCGCGACACCGCATTTAAACTCTAGCGACGGTAATACGGGACAAACTATTAAAAAAGACATAACCTGCAATGAACCCATACAACTAGAAAAAGACATTGATGAAACTGTTAATAACTTTTGAAAAGTGCATGCTGTGTTTATTGATCGCAGTTGGCAGACATGGTATCTCAAACGTTAAATGGAAGCGACTAGTTACCAGTTAAATAAGAATAGGGCTCATCGTGATAAGCACAGGCACATGCGTGTTTTCCTATAAAACTAGATTAAGAAATAAGGTCAACCCATGGTTTACAAAAACAATTTTGGTAAATTGCAAAACACGAAAAATAAACAACTACAACAAGGTTAACAGAGAGGCTCGGTAGCCGAGTAGTTCATCTACTATTGATCACGTGATCTGTCAACACTGAGATTACAGGTCCGAGTCTCACTGTGGCAGGGTGTACTCGACTCCAATCTTAATTCACAAGGACTGCTAGTTTTCCCACTGCAGGTCGGAGATTTTCTCCGGCTACTCTTGCTTCGTCTCCCCCCACAATAAAATCTGGACGCCATGATATAGCTAAAAAATTTATGAAAGTGGCGGTAAGTACCAAAAACCAAGCCAAACCAAAGTTAACAGACTCCAAAAATACAATAAGAAATAAAAAAAACAGTTTGTTAGGCCCTTGAATTTGTATTTTATGTTATGTGTTTAAGTGATTTATTTAATAAGCAGTATTAAAGATATAGAAAGAAACTGTACTTAGTAAAAATGATCACCAATACAAGCTATATATACAATTCAATGTATCGCTAGTTTGTTTAATTTTCCTTTGATCATGCAAGCTGAAAGAATCTACTAGTATATTATCACTCTACAAAGCTGTCCACTGAAGAGCGGTAAACTCGAAAGAAGTCTGTATTACTGATCAAAATCTAACATTTACGTTTTTCGTCCGGACGTTGGTACCGTCAATAAACGTTCACAAAGTGAATAAAGAAGAGCAATTTATTAAATATTAAAGGTAGACTTAAAATTTTTTTTTTTTAAATTAAATACAGATTTCGGACAATTTGTTCAATCTCTGAAACCTTCAATTTAAAAATTGACAATCATAAGACGTTCACGTGACGCAACAATTATACGGACGCATATAAAGGCGTTTCATAGTACTGAAATTCAGAGATACTGTTAGGCTGCAAGGAGTAACGCCAGTTATGAAAATGTTAAGCATACATCTGATTTTTTAACTATGACAGTTCGTCTAACAACTCCAAATGTTTACAATCATGACCATCACAGTAACACTACTCATTGACAGGTCCCGTGTTCAATTTCCAAATTTAATAAAAATGCAAATATGTATGTGTTATTGAAAAACACGATATCATCAATAACATAAGCAGAAAAGTAAATTAGCATGAACAAATAAGTAAAGTAACATTTACAAATATCCACAAATGAAACAATATTTTTGCCACACTAAAACATCTAACTGTTACAGGAAATGATCAGTAATTATTTATCAGCGTATTATCTTCACCGACACGAAATTCTAAAATATTCGAAACGAATGGCACAATATTTCCTGCAAAAATAAAACATCCAATATGCAACTGATCCATTAAAACAAACGAATCCTTACAAATATGTTATTTCGCTATAGAACCAATTCTAAGCACATACTGATTTATCAAATTATAAACTCGTTGACTGACAAGCATTCTAAAGCGTACTAACATAACATGTTTTGAATATTATCCGCCAATGCAAAATTAATGTCAACTATTTCAGCTCATAGCCCTTTATTTCCATTGATCGTTTAAAACTTTAAAAAGGGGTTTCCAATGGGCAAAAATGTGAATAAGGATATCAACACTTAATGATGGGAGATAATTCTTAACAAGACGATGTATGACCTACAGTCATATCTATGCTGTTTGACTAGTAGAATTTTTGCCTGAGACACAATTTAGTAGAAACCATTATGGGATTTGGGGGGGGGGGTGGTAGGAATATTAAAAAAAAATAGTATAAAATTTATACATCATCCCTGACACGTACAACCCCAACCATTCTGTAACAGTATTTTAAAATATGTGTCAAACAATTTTCTTAATGCCTACTCAGTATTATTTTGGTAAACTTTAATCAAATATCTACTTTATCTGGGAAATACACACCTTTATAAGTTTCTTTTAACGTTCGTGGAAGGTACTAGTATTAGCGTGCCAATTATGTGATATTGATAATTTTCCTTTGAAATATTAAATAATAATTGAAATAAGTATTAAGTAATTAATTTAAAGATGCAAACAAACGTGCTATAATTATATAATTTAATCGAAAAAAATGCTCAGACGACACTGTTAGGTTTAAATAAATACTAATACATTTTTGGCTGATGATATGAATAGAAGAAACCGTGAATCGCCATATGGCATCTGAAAGTAGTGTTTACTTTTACAAACTTATATCAAAATTACAAAGTTTTGAAAGTGTATAATCATTCTATACCTACAAATGAGTAATGCTTCAATTAGTTTTCGCTTTTGTCGCACACCGTAAGTGGAAATTAGACATAACATGTTGGTAGACACTATTGGTGAATTATTGACAGAAGACGCAAAAACATTATTCATAAAAAAAATGTATATAACATCGGAAAACTAATTGAAAACAAACGAATAATATAATTTGAATTCGAGATCTCGAGTTTAGAATTTGTGATCCACTATTGATCTTGTTAAATCTGATATATTGTAAATCGTAATGATGGAATAAATCACGTGATGACGAGTTTACAGCAAATTGTAATCACGTGATGACAAGTTTACAGCAAATTATAATCACGTGATGACAAGTTTACAGCAAATTGTAATCACGTGATGACAAGTTTACAGCAAATTGTAATCAATTGATGACTAGTTTACAGCAAATTGTAATCACTTGATGACAAGTTTACAGTCAATTGTAATCACTTGATGACAAGTTTACAGCAAATTGTAATCACTTGATGACTAGTTTACAGCAAATTGTAATCACTTGATGACTAGTTTACAGTCAATTGTAATCACTTGATGACTAGTTTACAGCAAATTGTAATCACTTGATGACAAGTTTACAGTCAATTGTAATAACTTGATGACTAGTTTACAGCAAATTGTAATCACTTGATGACTAGTTTACAGTCAATTGTAATCACTTGATGACTAGTTTACAGCAAATTGTAATCACGTGATGACAAGTTTACAACTACTTGTAATCACTTGATGACAAGTTTTCAGCAAATTGTAATCAATTGATGACAAGTTTACAGCAAATTGTAATCACTTGATGACAAGTTTACAGCTAATTGTAATCACTTGATGACAAGTTTACAGTCAATTGTAATCACTTGATGACAAGTTTACAGTCAATTGTAATCACGTGACGACTAGTTTACAGCAAATTGTAATCACGTGATGACAAGTTTACAGCAAATTGTAATCACTTGATGAAAAGTTTACAGCAAATTGTAATCACTTGATGACAAGTTTACAGCAAATTGTAATCACTTGATGACTAGTTTACAACAAAGCAAATTGTAATCACTTGGTGACTAGTTTACAGCAAATTGTAATCACGTGATGACTAGTTTACAGTCAATTGTAATCACGTGATGACTAGTTTACAGCAAATTGTAATCACTTCATGACAAGTTTACAGTCAATTGTAATCACTTGAAGACAAGTTTACAGCAAATTGTAATCAATTGATGACTAGTTTACAGCAAATTGTAATCACTTGATGACAAGTTTACAGCAAATTGTAATCACTTGATGACTAGTTTACAGTCAATTGTAATCACGTGATGACAAGTTTACAGCAAATTGTAATCACGTGATGACTAGTTTACAGTCAATTGTAATCACTTGATGACAAGTTTACAGCAAATTGTAATCACTTGATGACTAGTTTACAGTCAATTGTAATCACGTGATAACAAGTTTACAGTCAATTGTAATCACTTGATGACTAGTTTACAGCAAATTGTAATCACTTGATGACAAGTTTACAGCAAATTGTAATCAATTGATGACTAGTTTACAGCAAATTGTAATCACTTGATGACAAGTTTACAGCAAATTGTAATCACTTGATGACTAGTTTACAGTCAATTGTAATCACGTGATGACAAGTTTACAGCAAATTGTAATCACGTGATGACTAGTTTACAGTCAATTGTAATCACTTGATGACAAGTTTACAGCAAATTGTAATCACTTGATGACTAGTTTACAGTCAATTGTAATCACGTGATAACAAGTTTACAGTCAATTGTAATCACTTGATGACTAGTTTACAGCAAATTGTAATCACTTGATGACAAGTTTACAGCAAATTGTAATCACTTGATGACAAGTTTACAGCAAATTGTAATCACGTGATGACTAATTTACAACAAATTGTAATCACTTGATGACAAGTTTACAGCAAATTGTAATCACTTGATGACTAGTTTACAGCAAATTGTAATCACTTGATGACTAGTTTACAGCAAATTGTAATCACTTGATGACTAGTTTACAGCAAATTGTAAGCACGTGATGACTAGTTTACAGCAAATTGTAATCACGTGATGACTAGTTTACAGCAAATTGTAATCACTTGATGACTAGTTTACAACAAATTGTAATCACTTGATGACTAGTTTACAGCAAATTATAATCACTTGATGACAAGTTTACAGCAAATTGTAATCACTTGATGACTAGTTTACAGCAAATTGTAATCACGTGATGACTAGTTTACAGCAAATTGTAATCACTTGATGACTAGTTTACAACAAATTGTAATCACTTGATGACAAGTTTACAGTAAACTGTAATCACGTAATGACAAGTTTACAGCAAATTGTAATCACTTGATGACTAGTTTACAACAAATTGTAATCACTTGATGACTAGTTTACAGCAAATTGTAATCACTTGATGACAAGTTTACAGTCAATTATAATCACGTGATGACAAGTTTATAGCAAATTGTAATCACTTGATGACTAGTTTACAACAAATTGTAATCACTTGATGACTAGTTTACAGCAAATTGTAATCACTTGATGACTAGTTTACAGCTAATTGTAATCACTTGATGACTAGTTTACAGCAAATTGTGATCACTTGATGACTAGTTTACAGCAAATTGTAATCACTTGATGACTAGTTTACAGCAAATTGTAATCACGTGATGACTAGTTTACTGTCAATTGTAATCACTTGATCACAAGTTTACAGTCAATTGTAATCACGTGATGACTAGTTTACAGCAAATTGTAATCACTTGATCACAAGTTTACAGTCAATTGTAATCACGTGATGACAAGTTTACAGCAAATTGTAATCACTTGATGACAAGTTTACAGCAAATTGTAATCACTTGATGACTAGTTTACAGTCAATTGTAATCACTTGATGACTAGTTTACAGTCAATTGTAATCACTTGATGACTAGTTTACAGCAAATTGTAATCACTTAATGACTAGTTTACAGCAAATTGTAATCACTTGATGACTAGTTTACAGCAAATTGTAATCACTTGATGACTAGTTTACAGCAAATTGTAATCACTTGATGACAAGTTTACAGTCAATTGTAATCACTTGATGACTAGTTTACAGTCAATTGTAATCACTTGATGACAAGTTTACAGCAAATTGTAATCACGTGATGACTAGTTTACAGCAAATTGTAATCACTTGATGACAAGTTTACAGTCAATTGTAATCACTTGATGACTAGTTTACAGTCAATTGTAATCACTTGATGACAAGTTTACAGCAAATTGTAATCACGTGATGACTAGTTTACATTCAATTGTAATCACGTGATGACTAGTTTACAGTCAATTGTAATCACTTGATGACTAGTTTACAGCAAAGCAAATTGTAATCACTTGATGACTAGTTTACAGTCAATTGTAATCACTTGATGACTAGTTTACAGCAAATTGTAATCACGTGATGACAAGTTTACAGCAAATTTTAATCACTTGATGACTAGTTTACAGCAAATTGTAATCACTTGATCACAAATTTACAGTCAATTGTAATCACTTGATGACTAGTTTACAGCAAATTGTAATCACTTAATGACTAGTTTACAGCAGATTGTAATCACTTGATGACTAGTTTACAGTCAATTGTAATCACTTGATGACTAGTTTACAGCAAATTGTAATCACTTAATGACTAGTTTACAACAAATTGTAATCACTTGATGACAAGTTTACAGTCAATTGTAATCACTTGATGACTATTTTACAGCAAATTGTAATCACTTGATGACTAGTTTACAGCAAATTGTAATCACGTGATGACTAGTTTACAGTCAGTTGTAATCATGTGATGACTAGTTTACAGCAAATTGTAATCACTTAATGACTAGTTTACAGCAAATTGTAATCACGTGATGACTAGTTTACAGTCAATTGTAATCACGTGATGACTAGTTTACAGTCAATTGTAATCACTTGATGACAAGTTTACAGCAAATTGTAATCACTTGATGACTTGTTTACAGTCAATTGTAATCACTTGATGACTAGTTTACAGCAAATTGTAATCACTTTATGACTAGTTTACAGCAAATTGTAATCACTTGATGACTAGTTTACAGTCAATTGTATTCACGTGATGACTAGTTTACAGCAAATTGTAATCACTTGATGACTAGTTTACAGCAAATTGTAATCACGTGATGACTAGTTTACAGTCAATTGTAATCACGTGATGACTAGTTTACAACAAATTGTAATCACGTGATGACTAGTTTACAGTCAATTGCAATCACTTGATGACTAGTTTACAGCAAATTGTAATCACGTGATGACTAGTTTACAGTCAATTGTAATCACGTGATGACAAGTTTACAGTCAATTTTAATCACTTGATGACTAGTTTACAGCAAATTGTAATCACTTGATCACAAGTTTACACTCAATTGTAATCACTTGATGACTAGTTTACAGCAAATTGTAATCACTTAATGACTAGTTTACAGCAAATTGTAATCACTTGATGACTAGTTTACAACAAATTGTAATCACTTGATGACTAGTTTACAGCAAATTGTAATCAATTGATGACTAGTTTACAGCAAATTGTAATCACTTGATGACTAGTTTACAGCAAATTGTGATCACTTGATGACTAGTTTACAACAAATTGTAATCACGTGATGACAAGTTTACAGCTAACTGTAATCACTTGATGACTAGCTTACAGCAAATTGTAATCAATTGATAACAAGTTTACAGTCAATTATAATCACGTGATGACAAGTTTACAGCAAATTTTAATCACTTGATGACTAGTTGACAACAAATTGTAATCACTTGATGACAAGTTTACAGCAAATTGTAATCACTTGATGACAAGTTTACAGTCAATTGTAATCACGTGATGACTAGTATACAGCAAATTGTAATCAATTGATGACAAGTTTACAGTCAATTGTAATCACTTGATGACTAGTTTACAGCAAATTGTAATCACTTCATGAGAAGTTTACAGTCAATTGTATTCACGTGATGACAAGTTTACAGTCAATTGTAATCACTTGATGACTAGTTTACAGCAAATTGTAATCACTTCATGACAAGTTTACAGTCAATTGTATTCACGTGATGACAAGTTTACAGTCAATTGTAATCACGTGATGACAAGTTTACAGCAAATTGTAATCACTTGATGACAAGTTTACAGTCAATTGTAATCACTTGATGACTAGTTTACAGCCAATTGTAATCACGTGATGACTAGTTTACAGCAAATTGTAATCACGTGATGACTAGTTTACAGCAAATTGTAATCACTTGATGACAAGTTTACAGTCAATTGTAATCACTTGATGACAAGTTTACAGTCAATTGTAATCACGTGATGACAAGTTTACAGCAAATTGTAATGACTTGATGACTAGTTTACAGTCAATTGTAATCACGTGATGACTAGTTTACAGCAAATTGTAATCACTTGATGACTAGTTTACAGCAAATTGTAATCACTTGATGACTAGTTTGCAGCAAATTGTAATCATGTGATGACTAGTTTACAGTCAATTGTAATCACGTGATGACAAGTTTACAGCAAATTGTAATCACTTGATGACTAGTTTACAGCAAATTGTAATCATGTGATGACTAGTTTACAGCAAATTGTAATAATGATTCTAATAGTCATAGAAAATTATAATTGGTTGTCACTAATGATTTGTGATTACTTATTTCTTAAACTATAAAAATAATAAATTTTTCTCCTAATAACGAATTTTGCATGCGACAATTAAATGCGTTAAACAAGGTTTTCCGCACTAAATCTGCAATTACCGATTGGTCATGATAATTACTCGTTTCATATTTCCAGTTTTTGTGTACTTATCTGTATTAATGTGTTAAATACTGCAGCTTCGATCAAAATTTAATTTACCGTTCGAAAAAGCCTGTATATCAAAGTAATTATGCGTGAGATGTGAACTCGCATTGTATTCCCATATATAGTCAATGCTGTCATGAATTGTCTAATCAATGGTGTCATTTGTTGTCTTACCACATCTGGAATATATTGTCTTATGTTAGCCTGGTTTGTTAAATGGTGTCGATGATTATAGAATTCATTGAACTAGTTTCATAGCTTTTCTAATCAATTGTGTCATATATTGTTTAATCAGTAGGGTCATACATTGTGTAATCAATGGTGTCATATATTGTGTCATTTATTTTCTAATCAATTGTGTCATGGATTTTCTAATAAATGATATCATGAATTGTCTAATAAATGGTGCTATGGGTTGTCTTATCAATGGTGATGGGGGCTGTCTAATCAATGATGTCATAGATTGTCTGATCAGTGGTGTCAAAGATTATGTAATCGGTTTTAGGAGAGACTGTCTAGTCAATGGAATCGTAGAGTATCTGATCAACGATGTCATATATTGTCTTATCAATGGTGTCAATGGTGTCAAAGATAGTCTAATAAATTGTGCAAAGGACTATCGAATTAATGGTTTTATGGAATGTCTGATCATGGGTGTCACAGATTGTCCGATCCGTGGTGTCAAAGTCTGTCTTATCTGTGGTGAGATAGACCGTCTTATGAGTTGGGTAATGGATTTTCTAATCAATGGTGCTATAGATTATGTAATCAATGGTCTATAATCAAGTGTGTCAGAGACTGATTAATCATTTTGAGCCATTGAATGACTAATCAGTGGTGTCATGGAGTGTAGTTATAATAATAATATCCTTATTTAAACAGAGTAACATATTTAGTCCAAATGACTGGTTCATAATATGTTCCCGTATTTATCTACATATTTATCTACATATTTTACATAAAGTATACAACACTAATTTACTACATATTAACAACTTAGAATAAACATATAGCTTTTTTCTGCGCATTATTCTCCATTGGTCCAGTTTATTCTATACGATACATACATATGCCCTATAGATGTTCCTTCAGGTAAACTACAAGAATTGATCAGTTGATTAGTCTACCTGATAGTTATTTGAGAAATAAATAATACAATTTTCACATATCCATTCCATTTCTGTAAAGTGGTCGATTCCCTTGCAAATGTTAGTCCTCTTTACACCCAATACATAATCGCCCGGGATTTTGATGTATATCTCCAGATACAATTACATACATTAATCCAATACATGGTACTGATTTTATGCTCCTCTTATATTGTGAGCTGTTTTTACCTGTAACTCTATTTGATGTTAATTTTTGTAGAACATTATATCCAAAACATGCTATTTAAGTAAAATGAACGGGTTAGCCTGTTTCATATTAATTTTGTAATTTGCGAATTTATCATTTTTGATATTAAAGTACATTTTAATGTTGTAGAAAAAATACAAATCCCCAGGAGAGTTGTTAACACGCCACTTACTCCGGCAGCCATCTTATGATGTTGGCGTCATTGGGTGTCCTCATTGGTGATATACATTTTCTAATCATTGGTGTCATAGATTGTGGAATGATTGGTGTCAGGCACTGTCTATTTATTGGTGTCAATAATTACCTTAATATAATAATCATTGATATCATGGATTTTCCCATTATTGGTGGTAGGGATTGTCTAATGAGTGATGCCATAGACTGAATTATCAGTGGAGTCAAGGATTGTTTTATAATTGTGTAGGGGAATGTGTAATCTATTTTTTTTTAATTTTCAGAACTATTTAGTTATCTAAGTACGTCGCGGATAACTGCTGGATTTAAACAAATAACTACACAGGTCTTAACACATAGAACAAATATAAAAACACTATATATAACTACAAGTACTATATAATGGAAATAAAATATTAAAGGGGTTTCATTTTTTCAAAAGCTAAAACTTTGTCATTTTTAATAACAATGTATTCTTCGAGAGAATATAGCTTTGATTTGAGCTCAATAATGGTTTGTATTTTTTCTTTAAGTTTACAACTATAAATATAACTCTTAATAACTAGAAACAGAAAATTATCAGCATAACCAAGTAAATATTAAACTTATTTAACATATCTTTATCATAGGTTTGAACAAATTGTGTGGTAACATTTTCTAAAAACCTTTTTACAATCTTACAATCAAGAAATAGATGCTCTAAAGTTTCTTCTTTATTGTTGCGAAAACTACAATAGTTTGTGTCTTTGACATTTATGGAATATAAAAACTTATTCGTAGCTAGAATTCTATGTAAGAATTTAAAATGAAATGTAAACAAATAAGTAGAACAGTGCATCGTTGCAACATATTAAAATACTTGGTCTAATCAGGTATCTAATATTTGTAGGTTGTTCTTTGTTGATAAAGGCGATATCATAACAACAGCATCTCGCTACCATGTGTATTACTTAGAACGAAAAACATATCCAATTACAAATCATAACATGATTTCATCCGGTTTACAAAATATCAAATAGATATAGCCATGTGGTTGTTTTGATAAATATAGGAATTAAGAGACAAACGAATTATCAATTTATCAACACCCCCTCCATTTCGTTAGAAAATGAATCGTTTCATTTAAGACAAACTATCAATTTTAAAATTTAAATGTTTATATATTTTGTCTTGTTTGATATTTTTCTGTGTTGCCGGAATAGATTTTGAACTTTGTGTTTTATTATTTCATGGTGTTTATTATTTTGTCAAATTTGAGTAATAGTCAATGACTACCAAGTATTGTCGTCCATTTATTTCAAACAAATCCATACCACCTTTATACTAGGAGTGTTTCTATCGTTATGCTGGACTAGAGGTTCACGCTAATGTTTCTGTTTTGTTTCATGGCAAATTGCACACATTTCTGCCATGTGTTTCATTTCATTAGCCATACCTGGCCAAAATATTGTTCCTCGAGCACGACGCATCATCGATTCATATCCGAGATGAGCACTGTGCAGACGTGTTTTCATGTCTGACCGTTGTGACTTTAGAATCAGTATTGTTTCTCCTTTAACAACGATATCATCGCTGATACTGAGTTCATCATATTCGAAATAGAGATATACTATATTGAACATTGTCTCTATCTTCTGGTAAACCATTTTTGTATTATTTCCATACGTATTTGCATGCCAAAATGTATATCTGCAAAATCTGTTAACAATTTACAGACCTGCTAGATCACTACGTTCAGAAAACCCCACCCAAGAGTAAAAGCTAAGGCATACGGTCCGAGGAGATTTGACATGGCAGCAGCCCTTTGTGAAACAATCTTCCCGGTGTTTGAAGAATCTTGGACAGTGTTTATGTTTTTAAATCTAATTTGAAGACTTATTTATTTAGATTGGCATACCATGATTTTTATGAGGTTTATGTTAACGAACATTATGTCTTCGTAAATTTTCATTCATTGGCATTTTTAAAATTTCTTTTATTATGAACCCCTGCAGTTTTTCCCTCTTAAAGTTGTTTGATATTATTTGCTTTTTTATCTTTGTTGGTGGATATTTTAATGGCCTTTGGTAATTTGTCACGCAAGGTAACTTTTATCTTTTAAGATTTTAGTAACTAGATCAGTACTTTATCTTAGAATCGCTACAAATGTTTTATAATTTTAACCTTTATTTATTAAGTTCTATAGCATTCGGGTAACTTTTAAATGTTACAGTAATTATAGCCTTTTTTTCCTGAAGTAATTTTTACTTATCAATATTAGTTTATTTATCATGTATGTATGCATATGTTTTGTATTAAAATGCATGTAAAGCGCTTATAGAGTAATTTGTAATTAGTGAATGCGCTATACAAATATTGTTAATAATAATAATAATGCCCGAGTCTATGACAGTAGCATCTCTTACTTCTTGTATTCGCGCATCGGGTATGTCTTCAAAAACCTCTACTTTTATAATCGTCGGACGTTCAGTTTCGGTCGACCAATCTGTTTCCAGATGTGCTTGGATTAGTGTATCTGCGATTACAAGATTAACTCTTTCGATTCACAAATCAAAATTCTACAGCGTATCGGAATAGCTTTATCATAATGCCCTGTAATCTCTTTGTCGCACGACTTAGTGGCTTGCTAAGTATTCAGGATAATAGCTTGTGGTCGTTTTGTTCAATCACCTTACTTCCATACATGTATGTATATTGGTCGAATCTTTCAAGACCGTATAACATATAGAAAGCTTCATTTTTCAATTTGGGCCCAGTTTCGCTCGGTTGATTTCAGGGCTCTAGACGCAAATTCACTTGGTTTTCCGTCTTGTAGAAGACCGGCGCCTAAACCACATTTACTACTGTCAACTTATAGTACAACATCCTTTTTGACATCAAAATAAGCCAATATTGGTGCTTCAGCATATTCTCTTTATTCGCTGAAAGAGTTTTCGCATTCAGCGGACCATTTCCATGGTTCATTTTTGCGTGTTGGCATACGAATCGGATTCATAAAATTCGCAAGATCTGGCATAATTGGTTACAGCTTCTTTGTCTTCATTAAAAACGATGTTTCTGTCACCTCATCTCTTGAATAAGTTCTCAAGTTTACGTTCGTTATCGCGTTTCGCTTCTTGGTCGGATTTTCCACATCCGGCGCTAATATCATCTGCGATAGTAAATACGATTTCTAGATCACCAAGAGCTTCTGATAGCTTTCTCTGAAATATCTCACTGGATACTTTCAAACCAAAAGGTGTGATCATAATGGTCAGTTTACTTGATTGTTCATGTAATTTCATATGTCAGTAGGCCTCACGGACATCTAATTTACTGAAGATTCTTGCATTTGCTAATTTATTCTTGCATTTGCTAATTTCGGTAGAACATCATCAAGTGTAGGAATTTTGTAATGTTCTCTCATAAGTGCAGTGTTCAAAGGTTGAGGATCCAAACAGATCGTTAGTTTACCAATAGGTTTTCTCACGACGGCTATTTGGATAACCCACTTTGGTGGTTCCGTCACCAGAAGGAAAATTTGACGCTGTACTAATTTTCTCAATTGGAGATGAACCTCTCCGATTGGTTTCATTCCTATTTTGTTCCACATTCTGAGTGTAACAGATGTAGGTTTACGAACATGTTGTTTACATATTGTATTTACGTCTGCAGCGATGTCTAGTTAAAAACTTACAACTCGTTCGTTTACATTTAGTGCGGTTGTCATATTTTCTGAGTCTCCAACTGCATTGATTCAGTCAACCAACAATCTTTGTACATTCTTTGTCATGTTTATTGCTGTTTTTTTTATATTGTTTAATTTTTGAATGGTGCATGTGTTTGCTTGTTTGCGTTTCCCTGGTCGGTTTCTCAACTTTGACTTTATTTACAGTTTGAGTAGGTGTTTTATTTTTCTTGTTTCTTTTACATGTTTGTTAGCCCGTTCATATGCTTTACAGATTTTAATGACTTTCTATAGGTCAATTGTGTATTCTCTTAACAGGAGTTCTTGCAATTTTCCTTTCACTGTAAAAATGATTTTGTATCTTATCATTTTCTCTGGTTCTTAATTCAGTGTGAGAACTGTCAAATGGCTCGGTATATTGTACCATCCAACATCTATGGAACTTGAATACTTATTTTTTTCTTGGGTTACAATATGCTTCAAGTTTTGCAAAGAGTTTTCCTGATATCTTTCCATCACCTCGTTCAGCCCATACAAATTGATCGTAAATGTCAACAATTTGTGGGCCAGCACAATTCAAAATAATCGCAAATTGGACCTCATCATCTTTATCTAATGCACCAGAAACGGTCATGTAGATTTCTACTTGACGTTTCAATCTATGAAAATTTTCCGAAACATTGCCTTCTGTAACATTTAACTGTGATGGAAGATGAAAAGAATTATTGAAGCCTTTGGCCATATTTGCTGATACAGCGTTTTAAGTCAACTAAAAGGAGCAGTCCTATTTTATTGTTCTGCTCTAAATAATGCATAAGATCGGGCAATAGGTGTGTATTTTGACCCATATACCTTTCATGTCACCTATGATGTCATGAAGCACTGTTTTAAGCCTATTAGCTAACACAGCTGAAGCAATTTTGATATATGTGTATAAAAGTCTTTCAATTACCAATGAAACGTCTTTTCTTAGGGATACATGCTACGACACTCTGATACTGAAAAACTGATAACTGGCCTATCTCATAGCCATAGTATAAAGATCTAAGTAAACATGGTACAATGTAATTGCAAAAGAATTTGTAAACTTCAATTGTAAACCCATCAGTTTTTGTCTGACAATACCAGCCAATGATTCATTAATGTCTTCGATCACTGATCCCTGAATGGACTGTTTGACCACTTTTAATTCCGGTAAAACAGTACTCACAGTACTCACATCTAAGTTGTCTGATCTTTCTTCAGCTACATCTGAGAGTCCCATTCTTCTTATCAGGATTGTCTTTTTGAGAACGTTTTGTCAGTTTCTGTGGGGTTAACAAACGATATGAACACTTGTTTCCAAACATTTAATATGTATCATGTGATAAAACCTAATCACTTCACTGTCTAATAGGGTAGTTTTCTCTTAGCAAAGTAAAAAAGAAGTGCAAAATCTATAAGTAGACGTTATGTTTTATTGCGATTATCTGTACATTGAATGAATTATCTCCCCTGTTGTAGTCCTTTTATTTAGTGCGTCTTTCTATAGTTAGTTAATTATCTCCCCTGTAATGCAACTTTCCTAAATAATACTTTTGGTTGTTTTAAAGGTTGTCCTTTCCCATAAACCATCTGCCCTGTTGTAGTCCTTATCCTACATAATAAAACAATTGCTTATTTTTATATATACTCCTTTTTGTACATTAAGTAAATTATCTTCCCTGTTGAAGTCCTTATTATAATTAATAAATGCACCATATGTTTTCATGTTGTCCTTATTTGCATCTGTTATAATCCTTATTCTACATAGTGTAGATTATTATATGTTTATATTGATCTTATCTGTACATTATGTACATTAAGTGAATGATCTTCCCTGTTAAAGTCTTTATCCTAGTAGAAAAATATTTAGTTTTTTTATATAATCTGCACAATAGATTAATTATCTCTCCCTGTTATTACCCTAAATAATAAATATACGTTATTTATCTATTGTCTTTGTCGGTACATTAAGTCAATTATTTCCCCTGTTATAATTAATAATTTGAGGTTTGGAAAGGCCTGCCGACGGGCTTTGTCGGGTCCTGATATAGACAGTGCTTGTGCTGATTTGTCGCAGGCTGTTTATGCAAATCTTATATTACCGGAATAGTGGAAACGCCAGTACAGTGTAGTCAACAATTCAGTGAGCATTCCCCATAGAATGGCTCGATTGTAAATGTTTTAACTGAAATAGATATTCATCTCTACCGAAAATACGTGGCCAACCAAGAATTCATTGATACATTAGACGTTGACCTGTCAGAACTTCTTCGTGATGTGTACATTCCAAAATTATTAGAACTTAATCATGGAAAACAGATGTACTTCAGTTACCCGTGCCAAGCCAATTCATGGGTTTCGGTTAGGAAAATTATACAATATGTTATATCTTTATTACCAAAGTCAAATAACTATAGGTATACAAATACAACTAAATAGTATAACAGAAGATGGTTTTCAGTTCAACATTACAACAAGTCATCTCTTAGTTTACTGGCTCTATATATATATTTTCCTAAATTACATAATTCTTTTACATTATTTGAACTCATTAATTGTATAAACTTGTACATTGATGGTTTTCTCCAATAGTAGGGTTTAATTAAATTAACTCTAAAACCATGAAAAACTTTACATTTGAGAACAAAATGCAATTCGTCTTCGAGTTCAATTTTACATAAACTACAAATTCTCATGTGTCTAGGAATACCAAAAAATCTACCGGATTCTACAAAGAGATTGTGACTACATAAACGTATTTTGGTGATACAAGTTTTGTACACATTAGGTATACCTTTAACTAGATAATATTGTAAACATAAGTTATCTACCATGTATTGGTAGTTTGAACACTTGACACTACTATGTAATAAACTGTCAGCCTCTTGTTTGGAGATGTCTGATAACCTTTGCTTGATCATAGCAAGTGATGAATCACAAAAGTTTTCCTGGTGACAGAACAACAAATGGTTTATCCATATGTCACCAAGACCTATGTCATAAAGTTCATTCTTTATAAAGTGTAGCCAGTTGCACTTGTTGCCAGGGCAACGAGAAAGATCTTCATATAACATATTATAACAACCTTTCAATATACAATTTTGTGTGTTTACAAGTTTGAACCAATATTTAAACATTCTGAATTTTCTGTGCAAAATTAGAGGGCTTCTTCCTAGCTCATAATAAACCATAACATTATTTGTAGATGTTTTCACATGTAGAATGTTTTTACAATAATCCAAGTGGATTATTTCTATAGCAGGAGCTTTGTGTGCACCCTCACAACCATAGCTAAGTATGCTGTTAATGTATGTATCAAACAATGACAATAAAGTGTGAAAATTAAAATACAAAGAACTTAAATTTTTACGTAAGGCAAACACTGCCTTTCTACCTTGCTCAGACAATTTTTTCTGTAATAAATTGTACTTTCCAGTATAAAATAGAGAAACTCCCAAGTATGTAAAGTTATCGACTACTTCAATCTCATGATTATCAAACCACCATTTTTCGTTATTCATAACCCGCCCACTATTTCTAAAAATTAAATCTTGGTTTTTGGCAGTATTAACACTTAAAGCCCACTTTGAAGTATAAGTTGATAATGTATCAAGCATATATTTTAACCCAGTTATTGATTCTGAGAAAATGACCATGTCATCGGCGTACATTAATAAAAATAAGTTCAGTTCCTGTACCTCTATAGGTACAGAATTACTATTCATAAACGCCATCTCGCAGTCGTTGACATAAAGTGAAAATAAAATAGGTGACAGCACTTCTCCTTGCATTAACCCTATTTCGTTAGTAAAATAACTAGAGTTAAATCCATCAACCTGAACAAACGTTTTAACTTTAGAATACATAGTTTTCAAAATGTTTAGAAGTTTGCCACGTATACCAATAAATGCAATCTTATACCATAAATTCAAACGATTAACAGTATCAAAGGCTTTAGTATAATCAATAAAGCAACAGTATAAACCACTAAAAAGTATCATCGTGTGAAAAAGATGCTTATGACTGGGATATAAACTTCACATGGTGATAATAGCAACATTGATGAAATTTAAAAACAAACAACTTAAAACGACCGAAGGAAAACAGTAACAATAGAACATCTAACTGTCAAATTATAGAATTAAGAGTTAATTTACAGTCCGTTCTATCACGTGTGTGCGAACTAGAAACCGCGAAGCGGTTCAGAAAAGACTTGTAAATGAATTGAAATTAGAAAATCATCACCTGAAAGATACACTGTAAAACGTGACGAAAAGTTTGTCATGTATTGTGATCAGAAACTTACACAACAATCTTAGACATCAATTTCCTAAGTAATCAAATCAAGAAAATCGCAGTTGCTTATGGGAAAGAAACGCGCGATAAACTTTCAAATGTTGAATCTGATCAAAATCGAATAAGTACAGTTTGGATAAATCTCCAGCCTAGTCTATATGAGTTAAGAATAATGAAGTCCGTGTCTTACGAAGATATCGTGTCCCACAAAAAAACCAACAGTAAAAACATATAACATCTGTTCAGAAGAACTCACTCTACAACGATTACTAACGGTCAATCTGGTGTATTGGGTCGTTCTCCCGATAGGTCACGTGAAAGCATTCAGCCTAGTGGAACGGATAAGGGAAGGAAGGAAAGAGACTCAATTATTATAAATGGTAATAGAGATAATCTTAGATAACAAATACCCGTTATTGTAGAAGGCAAGTGCGATTTTAAAACATTGATAGAGGAGGAGTCAGACTGTTTAGTTGCTGTAACGAGACGAAAAACCGCTCGATACTATTTATCCGGTAGCGATTCGAAGTCGACGCTTTCGGGTATAATGAACTACGTTGAGCAAAAGTAAGTTCGTGTTACATTTCTCTAACGTTTTCAAAAGAGGAACAGGAAATCAAGGTTTTTATCCGCCAAAAAAAATATCGCCCCTGAAGACTCAGAAATTGTCGAATCTGAAAATTTCTGGCCGCCAGGTGTCCGGAATGGTTAAGAAACAGAAAACGGCCGCTTTACAGATGACGCCAACGAATACGAACAACAAACAGATATACAACAACCTCATTATGGATAGTAGAATAATAAATACAATTATGAATTTTTGTTTGTATCTTACTTTAATTATAAGTAATCTTTTCATTGTTACATGGAATGTAAAGGGTATCATATCAAGTAAAATGTACTTGAGTAAAGTTATTAGTAAAACTTTATGTGATAATTGTATTATTTCCGAACATAAGTTAAAGTGTCGTGGTGTAAAAAGTTCAAAGATTTTTACCCCGACAAACATGTTCTGTTAATCCGAAAATTGATTGTGACACATTTTAATCGGCTTATTATTATGACAGTTTTATCTTTGATGTCGAGCAAAATTGATGTACCTGACACCAATTGTCTTCACATTATTTATAATTAATTTATTAATTTCATTATCGTATGTAGCGAGCCTCAATCTGTGATATAAACTTCAATTTTCTTTTACACAAGAGACATTCAGAGACCGTCAACGAAAGCATACGGAAACTTGTATAGCTGAATTGTGAACCTAAGAGTGGAAATCCGTCTATATTGAATAGAACATTTATTATCGCCAGTCTTTAGTATTTTTGGCTCCATCAGTTTGTTCCCCGGTGTGTTAAAACTCCGAACACGATTAAAGGAAATAATTCATTACAATTTTCAGACTATAAAAAGGAGTATTTGAGTTATAATAAAGCTGAGACATTATCTAACGATTACAGAGCATACCGTGGTAGAGCACAGGTTGCTATATTATTCAAAAAGAGTTAACAATTTGCAATATGCGAAATACAGAATACTTTCTCAAAAAGAATTGTCGGTTCGGAACTAAAAAATCAAACCTACGTGTCACTTTTTATTTTTGGTGTATACTTTCCTTATGACATCTCTATTGAGAATTTTAAAACTGAGATTAATACGTCAGATTTTTATATACAACATATAGAGAGTATTGTAAGATTATTGGTGGTGACGATTTTAAAGCTAATTGTTAAATCACAGACACTTTCTAATTATAAAAAGGGTATAGAGTTTTGAAATTTTGTACAAAGGCATAGCTTAGCAAAAGCTGGAAATAGATTTCAAAAATAATTGGCCAATGTATATTTTTACACCTAAGCAGTCGATGTTAGATTATATATTTTTGAATGAAGCTTTGTTTTTACAGCTGAGGCGCTATGAAATTATAACCGTAGCAAAGCAGTACGTCCGATCATTTGCCCATTGTTGTGTAAGTGAACCTGAACAAAAATCCGCATCGTGTAACTAGTCCGTCTTTTCAACTGCCGTCGTGGCATAGGGTGTCTAGTGAACAATAGATAAATATGAAGACTTTATTACTGAACCTTTAAAGGAATTATCTAGAACCATTCCTGTTTGTGCTAGGGAACTTGACAATGCATATGAGAAACTTGGTTCGATCTTACATAACGTAACTTATGAATTAAGAAGCCATACTGGACACATGATGTTAAATGCGCCCATAAGAAAGAGCGAGGATTGAGACATATATGGGTTTGCTCAGGTCGTCCTCGTGGAATGAACTTTCCGAGTTACAAAGACTATAAAATGGCAATAGCTGATTTTCGACGCGCTCATGGGGCTGCTTATGAAAAGTACTTGACAAAATGCTTTGACGATCTCAATGAACAACACGTAAAAAGAGTCGGTACAAGAAAACAAAAGGTGTATCCGGAGATAATACATAATAACAAAATAAACAATACTCCAGATTCAGTAGCTTCATGTTTCGTCGATATCTATCAAGATGTGTATGAACGTTAAGACGATTTTTCGTTGGATAGACAATGGAAGAATGAAGTAGACTGTGAATATGAATATATTTTGAAGCGCTGCAATGTTAATCCCGACTACTTGCCCAGTGGTTAATAATGGGACAGATAAAACACAGGAAGGCTCCTGGACATAACAAGATCCAGTATAAACATTTAAAAAATGAAGGACATTTCGACAAATAAAAAAAAATAAAGGAATTAAATAATTATATTATCCTTCCTGTTTATTAAGTAAATTATCTCCCCTGTTGTAGTCCTTATGCTACATAATAAATAGACAATTTTTTTTCATGTTGTCCTTATCTGTACCTAAAATGAATTAGTTCCATTTTTAGTTATAATCCTAATTCTACATAGTAGTCGATTATTGTTTTTCTGTTTTATCCGTGATTTTTACGGCGGCTTTCCAACAATGGAAATTGCGCCCAATTTTCAATATATTTAGAGTAGTTTTTGCAAAATGTGTTTAGATTTAACTTTATTGTGAGTACAGTAAATATATACAAGAAGTTAAGTGCTAACTATATTGGTAAGATATTATTTGTTCACGAAACACAATTTGTATGTTTGTATCTATACCCTGCTTTGTATAGGTATAGTGTCAAATGGCACTGTGGTCCTTATGTTGACACGTTGACCCTATATCTACGCTGAATAAAGGACTTATGTCCTTGTGCATCCGCGCAAAAATACCCAAATGTAGTATAAATAATACTACCAAGTGAATTTGGCCGATTGGATTGTTGGTACTTCATTACTGTGAATTCCTTAAGGCTAACTTAGCTTTAATGTAACCATACTGATTATGAATCAACCTTGAAAGCTTAGCTAGAAATTATTTAATTTTGCCAATCGGCGATTTGATTATAATTTAGAATCGAGGCACCGAAGGAAGCAAGTCTTTACACTCTTCCAATATACTGACTGTAGCGCTTAGCTAGGCCGCCCAGTGTTAGTTTGTTTACACGTGTTAAAAAAATGCACGTGTAGTATTATCTACCCTTTTCTCAGTAACGTATATATCCATTAATTCCCGAAGAAACACTAGAGTCGGGGGCACTATATTAGTTAGTAGCATTATGTTAGATAGATATAGTGTCTTTTCTCTAGGTTTTAACCCTGTTTTGAAAAAAGAATTTGTTACTGAAGACAAACGTAGCGAAAGTATACGGTTAGTGTACAAGGTATAGTACGTTATGAGAATTCATTACTGCAGTTAGAGTGAATGTCAGCGTTCAACTGATAAGTGTGGTTATGCAATAGTTACTGGTTATTGTCTTTGAAATCAATGTGAAAAAATATCCTTGAGTTGGAAATAAACATCGAATTTGAAATGAACATTTCAACAATTGACGTAAGTGGCAGTTTGTATTGGATATCAATGTGAGCTGAACTCATCCACTATAGAATATAAATCGTGTGCGTGGTTTGAGAAAGGAAGAAAACTAAAATAATAATATTAATTTGTCATTGTCCTGAAGAGTGTTACT
Source organism: Limnoperna fortunei (assembly GCA_944474755.1). NCBI lineage: Eukaryota > Metazoa > Mollusca > Bivalvia > Mytilida > Modiolidae > Limnoperna > Limnoperna fortunei. The sequence goes on from OX104117.1 coordinate 70,897,863, forward strand.
GTGGGGGTAAATTAAAAATAAATTTAGCATATGGGTGGAGTGTGTTATACTGTTATTTTTTTATCTTGATTTTTATGTTTATATTATATTGTTAATAACCATAGAGGATAAGTTACACATGTTTATTTAATTAAACAGCTGCCCATGAAAGATTTGTTTCGCTTAATCATGTCATAATCCGGTTGAACTGAATGTCCTTAAATGATGCGATATACAATAGGTTTATTCATGTTCCTCCAACATTTGAAAAATTGTATTCACGTTTCTCCAACATTAGATGTTTTAGGTAAAAAGTATGTTGGAGAAACGTGAATTGGTAGTAGGCAAACTTAATTCATTTCACCTGTAATTGGGACCACAATAAAACTTGTATAAATGATTCTTTGGTAAGTAATAAGCAAAGAACATTGAATATTATATATATTTTATTGAATTTCAGTAATAAGTTACAGGCATTTCTATATAACAAATTAATAAAAAAATGTATGTATTAAACATAGTAGGGCTCTGTGTTGGCTATCTGTGTTTAGTGTCAGTTACGAGAAGTGTTCACGACCCATTTATAAGTCGACCACTAGTTTAAACTAATCAATCGCCTGAATATAGCTGAAATATTGCTGCTCGGGCGTTAAACACCATTAATCAATCAATCAATTCAACTAATCATTTAGTTTTCAGACTTTCAATTAACACAATAGTAAATGCAATACTTGCAAGACATTCAACTAGACGGAAAAGATTTTTACTAGATAACGACGGAAATGCACAGAAAATACTTATGTTTTCGACTACCTGCAACCTGATCAACTTAGCAGCCGCCGACATCATTTATACCTTTTACACAGCGCCAAACCAGTGCACACAACTTTACACCCTGCATGCTTTTTGCATGAGATTGTGGTCCTGTTTATTATAGTGACGTGATGCATTGTTAACGTCATAATCGGAGAACGTGTACATAGACAGGGGAATTACGATCGATATGGTATACTTTTAGAGTGTTTCCGGGTTAAATCCTCTGTGTGCAATACCCACCTAAATATTGTTTGTGAATTGGGATAAATAACCAAGTAAAACGAATGGATTGTAGTAGGAAGGAAAGGAAAAGCACGACTTGTTGGAAAGACTTCCATTTGAACCCCCCACTAAAAATGCATTATTTCGAACGTAAATAAAATAATTTGGCACTGGGTGGCAGGAACTGGTGAATCCCACAGTGGACACAGTCATGCATTGCCAATTGGGCAAATGCGAGCCGTGTGAACTCTTTGTATCTTGTAGTAGTCTAATGCATTGCGTATTTTTTATTGGGGTGGGGGGGTTCAATTAGAAGTCTTACCGACTTGTTTTACGAATTCTATTTCTGCTGAATTTTCATCTTTTGTAATCGATTAGTCGTACACTTGTTCGAATGTAGGGCACAAATCCTGATTACTAATGGTACTAGAAGAATTATGTAATGAGTAACGTGTGTATCACTGTTGGTGACGTCATAAAGGTAATATTTCCATATACGGAGCATGCTCATATTTGGATGCTCCAAAGCGCCACGCGCTTTTGTGCTTAATAATACTCTTCGCACCTTACTTCTGGTAAGTACAGCAACATTGCATTGTAACAACAAATCATATAATTTATAATTATTCTATATATTAGTTCAATTAGAATTAGTTCAATCAGTATCGGATGTTTACAAACAAAAAGGTAATGAGATTCATTTCCGATCATAAGGTCATATGACACAATTGACAGTATCTCTCTTCACAAGGTATAATACACCATTTATCTGTTATAAATTACAGGTACATAATTTACATATATTTATTCTATTATTGGATGAGAGTCTCATCTGATATAGCTACAAACGGAACTCTGACTTGATACAAGAGTGGAGTTGTCGCTTTATAGAGTTTTCTATGTCTGAAAACGAACTCTGCAAAAAATATCGTCTTTGCTTAGCTATTAATTTTTCATATATCAGTTTTAATGAGTTTATGGTGGTCCAATACTAACTAAACCCAGTTTTTCTAAAGTGGATTTAATCAAATTAAGCTATTTTAGTTGTACATTTTCATGCTAATACAATCTTAGCATTAATTTTTCAAGCGTGTTCGATAATTTGTTATCACACTGAATAAGCCTACACAAAAACACTATTATGTTTAGTGTTTTGTATGTGTAAAGTTTTCTGCCTAATTCAACATACATCATGCATGATAGATACTGTTTCTTATATTCAATTAAGATCCTTTTACAAAACTGTCAATGCATTTTTTCTAATACACAATTTTTTCAAAACGTAATTTTTCACAACCTTACAGTAAAACCATGTTGGGAAAACAAGAGAATCAATTAGTTTCAGTTGTAGATCCACAGGGATTGCAATATTTCTTATCTTCGTAAAGACTATGTAAAGCTTTATTTGCCTGATCTGAAAGTTTTTACTATGCCTGAGTGAAGTAACTCTTATATGTTAAAGCAAAACCTAAATAAGTATACGAATCTACGCACTTCGATAACTGAATTAAATCTTAAATTCTAAATAATGTTTCGTTCCTGTTGGAAAAGACAATAATTTTTGTCTTCTTTACATTTTAAAACATCTAAACGCCAAATTTCACAATAGTTTTCAAACGATTCAAGCACTTCGTGTAAATTATCCTATGATTCAAAAAATGATACGGTATCATCGACATACAATAATACAAACAATTTGACATATACATATAACTGTTCAAATTCCAGATAATCTACATTTTTTAAGTTTTTATACCATATGATTCCAGATACTCTTCGAAATCAAAGCAAACTAACAAGAGGGACAGTTTTCTCCGTGTATCACACCAATGTTACTTATATGAAAAACTTGATTTTTCAAATTTGTGGCTGACGCAAAAGTCTGTGTTATTTAACAAATTTAATAAAATTTTGAAAGTTTTCCAGGTAAGTGTTTTGCATAATCACATCCTTAAAATTGTGTCGAAAGCTTTGCTAAATTCGATAAGGGCACAATGCGTTTTTTTATATCAGAGTTGAGATATAAAAGAGATAAGACAATGTACAATAAAAGATTTGTATGTGGAATGATGTCCTTTTCTAACCCCTGCTTCTTGTGCATTTGATATTAGATCAATTCTATCTGAATATCTCTTTCATCTTATATTCAGTATTGATATAAATAATTTTCCTAAATTAGATAAAATTGTAATCTTTCTTTTATTATCCGGATTAGAGACATCACCCTTTTTATTATAATAAACAGTTTAACATACAATGGAAGCATAAAAGTAGCAATACTTTGATATATTCGTTACATATTTCATCATTGTCGCTAGCTTTACTATTCTTCAAATAATTATAGAGACAGAGATCTCACTTCCAGTTATTTGACAGATAAGAGTGTCATTACTATGATTTGAGATGTTCAAAAGATCATTATAGTATAGGTGATGTTTTTGTGACTAATATTGTTTTATTATATACCTTTTCTCCGAATACATCTAGAGCGCACTTAGAGAAAATGCCTTCTTTTGAATTAACAACGTGGTTGATATTATTCTCGGCTAAATGACTATCGGTGTTATATTGATATACAATAAGACACCCAGGGAAAGGTTCACTTGACCATCCAAGACATCCATTATGTTTAATAATCGATCACCAGGTTTAACATTATCATGTTTAGTCCTTGCATTAAAGTCACTATTTTGAACTCCGAGTACATGTGTTAATTTATTAATCCTACAGTCAAATTAAGAGTTAACGCTAATAGTTAAATTAATAATATTTAATGTATATTTGTCTTTACACAGAGTTAAAGAGGCTGATTTACTAGGTAAGTCTGTTTGAAACACCATTCCTTTTGTATGACCTAAAAATAGCAAACCTAAACAAGGGTTATATTACTATGCCAGACATGCGTTTCGTCTATTTAAAGCAAGTGTATAAAACATATATTTTTAAGCTCACGGTTTATTGCAATACATGTATGCTTTCTTTTGCAAAATGAGATGAGTAAAGGTGGTTTTAATTTGATGGTCTTCTACAAAGCAATGGTGGTGGCATTCATTTGATAGTCCTCTTCAAAATGAGGAGAGTACCGGTGGTATTTATGTGATTGTCCTCTACAAAATGAGATGAGTAACGGTGGTATTCATTTTATGGTCATCTACAAAGCAACGGTGGCATACACTTGATAGTCCTCTACAAAGCAACGGTGGCATTTATTTGATGGTCCTTTACAAAATGAGGTGAGTAGCGGTGGTATTCATTTGATTGTCCTCTACAAATTGAGGTGAGTAACGGTGGCATTCATTTTATGGTCATCTACAAATGAGATGAGTTACGTTGGTATTCATTTGATGGTCCTCTACAAAGCAACAGAGGCATTCATTTGATGGTCCTCTACAAAATAAGGTGAGTAACGTGGTAATCATTTGATGGTTCTCTACAAATTAAGGTGAGTAACGGTGGTATTAATGTGATGGTCCTCTACAAAGCAACGGTGGCATTTATTTGATGGTCCTCTACAAAATGAGATGAGTAACGGTGGCATTTATTTGATGATCCTCTACATTATGTTTTTTTATGATCATCAATATTGCTGGTAAGTTTTGTTTTTCATTTGTTCAGCGGTTTCAAGAGGACAACTTTCCTGGTAGGCTTTTTTAAATATTAAATCCATGAGGTGCAGACATCTTTGATTTCCGATCGGAGTTTAAAAAACACTCTCTGAAGGACTGACCAATCAGTATTTATTTAGGTTATGGCGCTAATCAGCTTTGCAAGTTCTAAAATTCCTCTGAAAATTAAAAACCTGAACCAGCTCAGCATTTTCCTTGTTGGGTTTCATCTTACACATCTTATGTAATGTTAAATCCATAAAATGTTCATGGTTACAAGACTGCAGAACATATTTTTTCTGGCTCCATCTATAATACTGTCACATCCTTAATACTATCATCAATCTGGTTCATTGACACGTCACATGCATAATACTGTCAACACTCTGACTCGTGACATGTCACATTCATAATGCTGTCGTCTAGCTAGTTCATTGATAAGTCACATTCATAATACTATCATCAAGTTAATGTGGCTGACATGTCACATCCATAATGCTGTCATTAGGCCGGATCATTCACATCTCACTTTCATAATACTGCCATTAAGCTGGCTCATTTACATGTCACATCCGAAACACCGTCATCAAGCTAACTCATTGGCATGCCACATCCATTATACTGACCAAACTTGCTCAGTGACATGTCACCATGAAATACTGTCATCAGGCTGGCTCATTAACATGTCACGTCAACAACGCCGTCATTAAGCTGGATATATGACATGTCACATTTATAATACTTTCATCAAGCTGGTTCATTGACATGTCAGATCAAAAATACCGTCATCAAGCTGGATCATTGACACGTAATATCCATAATACTGTCATCACGCTAGCTCAAAGACAAGCCAACTCCATAATACTGTCATCAAGCCGGATCATTGACATGTCACATTCATATTACTGTCATCAGGCTGGCTCATTAACATGTCACATCCAAAATACTGTCATCACGCTGGCTCATTGACATGTCACATCCATAATACAGTCATCAAACTGTCTCATTGACATGTCACATCCATAATACTGTCATCAAGATGTCTCATTGACATGTCACATACATAAAAATGTCATCAAGCTGGCACATTGACATGTCACATTCATAGTACTGTCATCAAGCTGGCTCATTAACATGTCACATCCAAAGTACGGTCATCACGCCGGATCATTGATGTGTTACATCCATAATACTGTCATCAAGCTGGCTCATTGACGTGTTACATCCATAATACTGTCATCAAGCTGGCTCATTGACATGCCACATCCATAATACTGATTAAACTGGCTCAGTGACCTCTTACACCCATAAAACTGTCATCAAGCCGGATAATTGACATGCCACATAATAATACTTCCATCAAGCTTGATCATTGACATATCACGTCCATAATACTGTCTTCAAACTGTCGCATTGACATGTCACGTTCATGCACAAGTCAAGTCAAGTAATATTTGTTTAAAGTCGGTGAGCATGTAACGAAATAACATAAGCTATATGCAGGTAGAGCTTTTAAAATCGACATGCATACATACTATAAAGGATACAAAGCTATATCACATAAGACATATAAATGCATAGCAAGACACATAAAATGCATAGCAAAGCTGCAAACATAAAAAAATATAGCAAGACATAAAAAGCATAGCTATACATGTAAAACTCATAGCAAGACATTAAAAATCACAACAGGCGTAAACAACTAGCAATCAAAACACTAAATTCTATATGAAACATACATTCAAAAATACATACAGCATATTTAGGTTAACCTTTGCTTCAACAAAACAGATCTAAACATCACTCCATTTAACTCTTACAAAAACTGCATAAACATGCCCGAACCTCCCACTTATTCATCAAATTCTTAAAATGATCTAATGGCATGCCCTCTTTGAAATTTTGAAGTAACTTATTCCATAATTTAGATGCTGCATACCTAAAGGAGTAAAGCCCATATCTGGTAGTTCTTATCTTAGGAATTTCGACAGTGTTTTTGTGTCATTGATGTGCCACATTCACAATACCGTCATCCAAGTCGGATTATTGACATATCATATCTATAATATTGTCATGAAGCTGGCGCATTGGCATGCCACACTCATAATGCTATCATCAAGTCGGATCATTGACAAGTCACATCCATACAACTGTCATCAAGCCAGATCATTTCCAAATCCATAATTATGTCATCATGTAGCATCCGTAATACTGTCATGAAGCTGGCTCATTGACATGCCACATCCATAATACTTTTATCAAGCTTACTCATTGACATATCACGTCCATAATTCTTTCATCAAGCTTATCATGTCCATAATACTTTTATCAAGCTGCCTCATTGACATGTCACGTTCATACACAAGTAAAGTAAAGTAATATTTATTTAAAGTCGGTGGACATGTAACCAAATAACATCAGCTATAAAGAGCTTTTAAAACCGACATACATACATAGAACACATACTAAAATTGATACAAAGCTATAGCACATAAAATATATAAAAGCATAGCAAGGCAGATACAATGCATAGCAAAACAGCACCCATAAAAAGCAAAGCAAGGCATACAAAATAGCAATCAAAGCACTAAATTCTATATGAAATATACATTGAACATACAAAACACCAAAGCATATTGAGGTTCAGCTTTGCTACAACGAAACAGATCTAAACATCACTCCATGTAACTCTTACAAAAACTGCATAAACATCCATCGCACGTATTAATCAAATTCTTACAATGATCTAAAGACATGCCCTCCCTACAATTTTGAAGCACATTATTCCATAATTGAGATGCAGCATACATGAAGCTAAAGGAGTAAAGCCTATATCTGGTAGCTCCTACCCTAGGGATGTTGACAGTATTTTTGTATCTGAACGAATATGTGTGATGTTTAATATTAATAAGATCACTTAGATAAAGAGGAGAGTTTCTATTTAAAATTTAGAAAGACCGTATAGCATAAGCTCTTAGTATTCTAATTCTGAGTGAAGGTAGATTTGATCTGTCCACTGACTGTTCTTATGTACTTGTGGAATCATTGTATTTAAAACGTAAAGCTCGCTCTTGTATTTTTTCAATCATTTTAATGTTGTTTTCTCCACAAAAATTCCATACTAGTAGAAAATAATTAAAATTTGACAATATGAAGGAATACTAAATGATTAATCTGCAAGCCTATTCAGATAGATTCCAATCCTTTTAAGAACATTCGCTGCTGAGAGGCTTTCTGACAAACTATTGAAACATGTGAATTAAAGTTCAAAGGTTACTCCCAGTAGTTTCAGTTCATCATCACAATTAACTGTAATCCCCTCAAAGTGAAATTTTACATCCACTTTTTTAGTTTTATTACCAATAGCAATAGCTTGGAATCTGGATTTACCAGCATTTGATTGTCTTTAAACAATTTAATAAGTATTTTACTTTCTTGTTCTAAAGTGTTAACTAGATTGGTAACATTAACATCAGCGTAAGATAAAGTATTTTCATCTGCATAATTATATAGACTACCTTTCTTAATATATTCAAAAATATCGTTTCTAAAAATATTAAAAAGTAACTGTCCCAAAATGGATCCCTGTGGTACCTCTTTGTACAACTCTTCAAAAGAGCTACATAGTGACGATATTTTTACACATTGTTTCATATTACTAAGATAACTAAGTTGTAGTGCGTTATCGGATGCACCATACTGTTTAATTTTTAAAAGTAAAATTTTATTTGGTAAGCTATTAAAAGCTTTAGATAAATCTATTAAAATAGCTGCTGCATATTTGTTTTGATCTAATTGACATTTTAAATCTTTAAGACATGCATAACCATTTCTAAAAGCTGATAAATACATGTTAAAAACATTTTCAAAAAATTCTGAGAAATTTGAGAATAAATAGCACGTTCAAATAATTTAGACACTGAACGGATCACGATGACAGGTCTATAGTTACCTTGTCAAGGGTACTGCTTTTTTATGCACTGGGACAACCTGCGCTACTTTAAGCATATCTGGAAAAACAGATGTTTCCAAACTTGTATTTATTAATTCGTTAATAGGCATAGATAATGCTGGCTCTGCTATTTTAAGAATTTTTGGAGATATTTGATAATAGCCAGTTCCTTTTTTAATACCAAGTCGATTATTGTGCTTTTGAACAAAACTGTTTAGGTTTAAAATTAAAACTATTTACATTTTTGCTTTCGTATATTTCCTTGACTTTTTAGATACTAGGATGATCATTATTTACCAGTTGAGACCAATATCTTTTGCATCATTTATGAAAAAAATCATTAAAACATTTGAAACATCACACTGTAAGTAAACTATCATTTTCATTAAGTATCATATCCGACTCAAAATTACACCCCTTATTTGTCAAAAATGGTTTTATTGTGGGCCAAAAACTTCCCGTGAGGGCCACCAGCACATATATGTAAAAAATAGTGTTTGACAGATTCTGTCTTTATTTTTGTAAATTATTTCTTTGTATCCTATACCTCTCCTAGGATGTTTCATATTTATACCTCTTATAGTTGTTATGTAGTTGTTATGTAACATGCGTTTTCTGTGTCTTTGTCAAAGTGCTGTTCAAAAAAGGTGAAGGGCTTTTAACAATTTTTCTTTGTTTAATGGGCACATGTTTATTATATACATTCATAAATTTACAATTAAAATTTTTAAAACATTTAATTTTTTTTCTTTAAATACTCAGCAGCTGAGCAATATTGTTCATTTCGTATAAGCTAACATCGTATTTCCGCACGTGACTGATTGTTGACGTCATAATTATATGTCTTGATGACGTCGACTAAACATGAATTCTTCCGCAAACAACACGTGACGACACTAACAACTGTGAATTGCAAATATTATTGGACTACTTGTAAAATATTGTTTTTGTTATTTCTTTTCATAATAATGAATTGAAAATATAAGAATTGTTTTCAGTTGTTGGTTAGATTATTGGATAACGACGACTTTACCGGTTTAAGTTGTACACAAACAGCTTCACGGTTTATTGGCCTAAACCTACCCAAAGGCGTCTATATTCAATAATCTAACCAGCAATTGAAAACATCCAGATTTGTGTCACATTTATAATTATCACCAAGTCCAGCACACTCTAGATCAGCAATAAATTGATCATGATCAAAATGTTTATAGCTTCAGTATGATCTTTTAAAGCTTAGTCTGAGGGGTATCTCTGTTTTAAGTTGTACAGATATTAAATTGTGTCCAAATATTAAAAAGTGTACATCACTAAGACCACAGTCAAAATTACATAAGTCTGCACAAAATTTTGGTTGTCAGAATTAAATCGAGGAGGCTAGGCTCATAGCCTTCTTTTGGAATGCATGCTGGTTCTTTGACTAAAGATATTAACAATATTCAAATAATTTTTGTTCTTTTCTTTAATCTCCAAGAAATAAAAATTTATCATATGAACTTGTAATTTTATCTGCATTTTTTACAAATCATTTAGGAAAACATCCTACTTCATAGAAAGGGGTCTGTACATAACAGATAAAAACCTCTCAATTTCAACACCTAAAGAAATAATTTTGCCACCTTTGATTTACAATCTGATTCGTTTCTTTTTTATGATTTTTGCTATAGGCGACATTGCTTACTAAAAATCAAACAATCAATCAATCAAGAACTCCCCAGGATATTATAGACCCATGAAGAACATTTTCAATACGCTTGAAAATTAACTATAAAAGATATTAAGAGTTTTGCTTCTATCTGTAGGTTTAACAGTATGTAGTATAGAATTTCAAACATCTGTGTGACTTTTAAAATATGTATATAATTATGTTTTACCATCACCAGTTTTCCCCAATCATTAGGTTGAAACATTCATATATAGTATTTGAAATAGTAAAAATAACATTGTTTAGTAAATACTAGTACATATTTCTCAGAGCATTGACTAGCGATATTTATTATCGAGCGTAAATGTATGCGTTAAAAATTTAAGAGAAAAATTCTACGATCTACATTAAGTTACAAAAAATCACAATATTTTGTTAACTTTGTGATATATTTTCTTGTAATTCATGTGTTTAACTTCCCGGTTCAATGTACATGACAAACAGATTTGTTTTCATGACCTCATTTGGAAAAAGCTCTTGAATCACTTATGTCAAACAAATTATCTATATATGATTTACACGTTAAATATTCTTACTGGGAAACTTGTGTTTAGATATTTGCACTGGAATTCGCGAGATGTATATCAACCATCTTTCCGTAGTGACAAGCTGATAAACAGTGGCATGATCATACATGTACTGGTCAGAAATGTGTTTTTAAGTATATAATGTCCCTGTTTCGATCTTAGGCTAAATGTCTGTATAGCTGAAAAACTATAGGATAAAGCAATAGGCAAAATATCAGGCTTCTGTTATACCTGAATTATTTCCGATATACAAAATTAATTACTGTTTTTCTGATATAAAAAATCGAAGAAACATAAACAAAACTGTTGGAAAATATAAACATAGAAATCTACTTGAATTATTATGTACTGTATTATAAATCGCTTACTAATATTAGATCCTGTGGAATCTAACAGTGATAATAGTACAAGATAAGAAAATCTGAGATACGCAGTGGTCAAATTATACCCAAGTATGTCTAAGATGTTATAAATATTGCGATGGCATCGGTGTTTGATCCTATATCTCATCCTCAACAGTTATTTACAGTTTTATTGACAATGACTCAGTGGTTAATGATAATTGGGCTTCTTCCGTACCAATTATTATGACAAGCATGGAATGCGGTACGTAAAAAATATGTTATGTGCATATTTTCCTTTAACTAAAAAAAAATAATTTCCCTAATCTTCAACAGTACAAACAGAACTAAACAGTACAATGTTTGTTTTCTTTCCAAGCCTGTATGCAACAACTACATTAAAAGAATTAACAACACGGAGATGTGTTTATTTCAGGCGTAGTCTTTTCAGCTATACAGACATTTAGCCTAAGATTTCATGCTTCTTGGTCATCTACTTCCTGTTTAACAAATACTAACATTCACGGTGGCATACAGTGTATAGCAATTTTATTATTATAAAAATCCATTCTGTATAAATAAATTATGATGCCTTGCAAACATGTCAGATCGTATTTGAGACACTGATTTCCCATAACGATCAATTAAGTCATGGTGACGACCATAGAACTTCTGGAGAGATAGCATCAACCTAGGTACAACAAACCTTTGTTTGAGTAGTTTAGCAGGGATTAATTACAATTAAGTGTCATTCATTATAATTTATAAATATTTAAGTGGTAATTTGTCTTTGTATTTTGTGGGATAACTTTAAAGGTTACTTCTGCCTGTAACGAAGAAATATTTTGTATTTTTACTTCAGCAAGCAATGTTTTGTTTTTATTGTACAATAATTGCTTCCGAAGCTATATCCGCAGTTATCTGATATTCACGCCATTGCCAATTGTTTTGTCAGTTTGTTTTTGTTATTTTTGAAGGCGAACACTGAACATCATAGATCAGGCAGCCATTTGGAAAAATCTGGCTGCGTATTGTCGTATCCACGAAAGATGATTGCATTTGTCTTGATTTTCGTAAGTCCATAGAATTACAACGCATGTGTAAGTACGGGAGCAATCATTATTTTTCAATAGTTTCTTATATAAGATATATTTTTTTTTATTTTATCAGAAAATCATTTTGGATAATATTTCTGCTTGACATAAAAATATTTATTTTCTATTTGTCTTACGAATGATGGTTCATTCTTTGGATATATCTGAGTTGACGAAGGAACACGTAAGTGACGAATTAAGTTCTCTATTTAATGAGGAAGGTTCTAGGCATTGACTATGTTAAAGCGTCTAATAATTAAGGAAAGTTATAGACATTGACTATGTTAAAGCCTCTAATAATTAAGGAAATTTATAGACATTGACTATGTTAAAGACTACAGCGACTACAATTTTCATTTAATTTGACACTTCAAGTGTAGGCCTTTCCAATTACAATTCTTTGTCAACAGGAGATAAATCACAAGCTTTAAACTATAGACCAATTGCATTATGTAGCATTGTTTGAACAATTTTTGAACAAAACAATTTTTACGCATATCTTAAATGATATCTGTGACCACAAGATGCACTAACAGTTCAGGTTTTGTTTCCGCACACTCTACATATCGCCACCTTATTGAATTGCGTAATGCAGTACCATTTGCTTGACCTTAGATTATCTGTACAGACAAAATAGTTTGGATTTTAACAATAATCTTATGATAATGACGAGCTAACTATATGTTTAATTTTAACTCGTGAACATAATTTCAAGAATATATAGTATACTGACGTTTATCGATCAAATTTTTATAACCCGTATTAAGCCGCCATCTTTTCAATAACACCACAAGTGTTGACTGCATGTTTTGTTCTATTTTAATTCTAAATGCTAAATAAAGAAAAATGGAATGAAAACCGATTTTAGACCTCAAAGGCCTATTGGTATGTCAGTATAGTTTGCGATATTGGTATTGCGTATTGTTTGGAGATTGGTTCGCAAGTCAGCTGCATATGAAGTATGTATTCTTCTCCTTTTTTTCCATACAAATATAACTATTAATATTACGAGGATAACTAGGACACACAAAGCAACAGCTGCGGTACAAATTATAGTGATAGTGCTACCTGTGGAATAAAAATTAAAATATTAGAAACAAAATGAATAAACTTCTGGTCGGCAAATCTTGTTGTTAAGAACAGTTTAATCAAATATTTGTAATGGTTATAACGTCAACTGAGCAGTTTGTATTTGAGAGGAAGCCGGATTCACGGAGGCTCCAAAGCACAGCTTCGGTGGTTGCAGGCACGTGATCAATTGTAGATGATTAACTACCTTTAGTTAACAATTCGTGCGCGTTTTAGTTTGTTGTTAGTCTTAGAGATATGATTAACGGTATGTCTTCAACTATATTTTAGTGTGATCGACACAAAAAATCTCTTTTCCGATCTTATTTAAAGTTGTTCTGTCTGTCTTCTTATGAAGTTAAATACAATGTTCAAAATTGAAAGTTTAAATATTTCCTATTTCGATTCATGAAATAGTTATCTGTAAACTTAATCACACTTGAATTTAATTTAATTTGAATTTTGTTCTGCAATTAAATATTTGAGAAGTACCAGGTTAAAATTTTCAAATTATCTGCTAATTCAATTAATGTGTTATGTATTTGAAAAAAATAATTACTGTGATGTGTGTTTTAGTGCAAAATATTAAACTAACATAGTGTTCTTTTCTGTTTACAACCCCCACCTTAATTGTACAGTTGATTGCTTTAATTCAAGATACATTGTACAGTTTATCTTCTGCGTTGGTTTTTGCCTTTTTTACAGTCTTAATCGACATTCACATAAGAAGTATGAAGATAAGAAGCAAGATAATGAAATGAGTGTGACGGGATTATTAAATTAAATGCATTACTCTGAGTGGTAAGCAAGGTGGTAAACAGATGCTTTACAGCCATCACCTGCTACTTGTGCATCATGTTCCTCTTTGGTGGTGTTTGAATCTGGATTTAATTTTAAAAATCTCATTAAAGATATTAAAAACGGAACACATACATATGTTCCATGGAGAAATGGCTTTTCATAACAATTTACAGTTGGATTCGGTGTTACCTCTATGTTGAAATAATTTTAAACATTTGGCTATTTCGTCTGCTTTTTGGTTTCCAAAATATAGCAAAGAAATCGACCCACCAATAAAAGCCAAAATTCAAGGGGTAATAAAATTCGGTTTCGGACAAACACAAAACGGAAACCAAAAACACACAAGAAGTTCATGGGTAACCCGAATTCAATATAAACCAAGAATGCAATCAGTAAGAAGTGACTTCCTTTAAACAGACTTATGTTTAGTTGCTCATTGCCATGTCCTTGGAAAAGTCAAGTTCAGAAATAATAAAAACCATTACTCGCCGAAATATCGTGTCGTATATTATAAATGAATTTTCCATAACCGTTACGATCAATTACTGGGATTTCTAGATCTCATTCATAATGTGCAGTACAGACAAACTCAGTGAATCTCCGTTTCTGGCCTTTACACCCAGCTTTGTTGTTTTGACCATTGCTTAAAGTTGCTTGAATTTCAGTTTGTTTTAGCTGTGAACCATCGTCGATCCTTAGCAAACGGTGTTCATCTATATATACCTTCAAACATTTTATTCTACACTTAATATTAATAATGACAGCAGGGAGATTCAGCGACATAATCCAAATTTTTCAGGGTAACAAATATGAAGGGACAAGTTATTCGTGACTTCCTTGGTGTTATTCTGAAACCTATGTACTCATAGTTCACTGCGGCTTCCTCATGGCATAGTCTAGAACTAAAACAAATACTAGTAAGAAAGCAGATAGTTTGTCTCCTTGAAGTGTCCCTGCATACCAAAATAATTGTGTGTTACCATCAGACCCAGCGCTTTTGCCTTTTGTGGATATCGTTTTACTCTGGCGAAATCCAACACTGTAAACGGTTCACCATCAATTTCAAGGTTGGTATCTCCTCGTCTTCCTTGTCTTCTGTGGGTGAATTGTGGAGAAAGTTCTTTAAGTGGGTGAACCAAGTGCTTACCCGATCTGCCGAAGCAGCTCTACTCACTTCTTCTTTTAGCAGAAAGGAGACAGAGAGCATATAGACTTTTGATGCACAGAGATCCTAAACACAATCGTCAGTCTTTGTCGTTAAGTAGCCAGAACGTGCCTATTGTACTGACTTTTAGGCGGCCACTACATCAGAGTGTATAATTATAAGATCACTCTTGCTTTCTTAATAAATGGAACCATGTAAATTGATGTCGACGGTTTGAGCTTTGGACACATGGTACCTCACCTTTTTGGTTTCCCGTACACGCAATCTTGAGCCTAACTGTTGCAAGCACAAATCTGTAATCGGAGTTCAAAGATTTAAAGCCGTTGTAAGCATTAGTGATGGTGATGTTTATCCTGCAATTCGTCAAATGTAGTAAATTTGACGTTTCTCGTATTATCTTTCAAAATTGTCTAATTCTTTCCGAGTCCCTTTTTGAAGATTGCGTTTGCAATCTGCTAGTTCTTCTCACCTCTCTATTTTGCGTCTTGACAGTAAAGCCATCGAGTGAACGCCTTACTGATGGGATGATGAGGGTCCTCTACTCTATCCTCCTATGCATGTTTTTTGAGAAGCGCTGTTGTAGGCTGCACAGCTCATGTGATTTTCAGCTACTAGAAGTATACCATTTGCAAGTTTGTTGTATTTCTAATGATTGCCTGTCTATGTAAATAAGGGTCGAGATCACAATTCCTCGCTCTTCTAACCCGTCATGATCTATCAACTGCAAAGCAGCATCCTTCATCACCAAGGTAGTCCGGACGTTTAGGAAGCCATAAGTGAGAAGTAACGGAATAAATACCCATATTGAAAAAGAAAAAATGGTTAGTACTTTACTTTCTGTAAATAAATAACCATCTATTAAACTAACAGCAGCTTACCTGTGATCCGTACACAATTTTCCTCTTTCGGGACTTCTGGAACTGATTAAATTAAAAAAAACAAAATAAATACCACTTAAAAGTTGTGTGTGAATAAATCATGTAATATCTAATGTTGTTACATAAATTTTTGGTAAATGTTAAAATAAAAAAGAAAATAAAAATAAACCTAGACTGCACAATATAATCTTTGTGTGCGATTTCCTGTAGTTGGCTTTTTCTTCTAATTATTCCTTCCGATGTCTAAAAATTGCTGTTAGTATAAATATCCGATTACGTTCATCCGATATTTCAGCTTTCCGGTCATTATTATCCATAATTTCACAGATGTACGATATATCTGGTAAAATTTGGCATATCAAATCGTCACCATAATACGTTACAAATTATTGTTGTACAAGGAAAACTGTATAACGTTTTACGTGAGTGTTTTCAATAATGTTTTGCGAAAGAGTCTACTATTCTCCGGTATCTTCTTACCAGATTTATATTACTTTGCTTTAAATGTAGGATATTATTCCTTGTCGACGCACTTGGTCTCGTTCTCTCGCTACTTCAATATGTCAGTGTAATGTAATCTGTTTTATTTTCTCGTTTTAATAATTTTTGTTTTCATGGGCTTTAGCTTCAGAATATCATGCTGGTAATCTACTCCTTTTTGTTTTCGAACTCCTTGCGATTTTTTCGAAAATGTAGGTGAAGCAAGGAGACGAATGCTGAATAAGTTTTACATTGCATGAAGCGATTTAAGCGAATACTAGAAATGAGTAGGCATTACCCATCATAGGCATCAGGATAGTTGATCCCTTTCCATTCCCATCTCTATATTTTGACAAGCATTGTTCATAGTAACATTTATCTTGATCGAATGCAAAGCATCCTGCAAAAATGTTAAACAACAATTCTGCTACAAATATAATAGTGATCTTCGCACTTAGTATGTTTCTCTTGTATACAAATACATGTTTTAAAACGAAACAGACTATTAACTTATACTGATACATTTTATAGGAATCTGCGGCGAGTAGAATGACTTATCTTGGCGATTATGAATGAATGGCTAGTGATCTTTCAGACGCACTCCAAGACATGTTACACTTTATGACTATTTTTCTGTTTTAACAAATTTCCAACTATGTAATTCTCCAAAAAAGCACTTACCGGCTGCTGATTGCCCAACACTGACCAATAACATGACATGGGTAAATGATATCAACATTCTAACAGTGAATTCTGTAGATGTCTGAATTGTCGTGGGAAAATGTATAGGGAAGTAATTCTATTGATATTATCATATACGAGAAACATAGGAAGTTGAAATGGAAAATAATATTATAAACATTAAACCATTACATGGTACTACACGTATGTCAAGTCAAATGTCAAATGGCAAGCGCATCCTCTAATGTCTGATTCTATATAAGGTAAATTGACATGATAAAGTACATTTAGAAATAACGGAAGTTTCAAGTGTTTTTTATGCTGGAATAAATATAAACATAATGTTTGCTTAGCAATTTCCTTCAGTAACAGTACATTTCTGCTGACCTGTAACAAACCGGCTTATTGAAAACTCTTTTTTTATTCAATGTACACTTTAATAGTCATAGATAGCGTCTGTTATCATATTTGACTGTAATTAAGAGTGCTTGGAGCATGAGTATTTTCCCTTCCGGAGCACCTAGACGTACTACCGGTTTTCAGAGTGTTTCCTTTTACCCAAGTTTTTTATGTTGTATTCTTGTTTTATTTCTTTTTTTTGGTTTAGTTTGTCTCTGACTTATCGTTTTAGAATACTCCTCTGTAAATTTGATTCTTTTTTTCTTGCATCCTCGATTCAATATAAATTGTGAGTTAGCATTCCATTATACAAGGTCTTTAAAAGCACTTGTTATCCCCTTATTGTCACCACTACCCGTAATTTATGTGCTAGCGTAATACCATGAATTTCCGTTGACTCTTGGGATTAGCAAAACTTGATTTATAGGTTCCTGGTTGACTCTAACGAATACTTTTTATCGAGGGCATCTTTAACTCTAGTGTTTTTATGGAGAAGTAGATAACTGCAAATATATGGCACTAAACCTGACATGACGTCTTCTCATCCATACTATGATAACTGGATTTGGCTCTTCATTTAAAACATTTTTTTGTATTTACAGATCAGGGACAGTAAAGTATTCACATTTTTTCCTCTGTGTGGTTTCATATTTTAATACTGAAAAAACTTTGAAGTAAAAATTTATAAAGGAGATTATAAAATCCCAGAGAATCTTTGTATCTGCAAATTAGTCTACTTAGTTGAAATCTTGTTTAAGTTTTTTATTTAATGTTCAATTTAAATGTTGTTTTATGGTAAATATACAAGAATTGTGCATGCTGTTGCAGTATGGTCACATGAAAGTGTAAACCTGTCATGAAAATTCTTCTACAAGTCTAAAAAAAGGAAAGACGTTCATTATAGCAAAGCAATGTTTATTTAATGCGTACTTACATTGTAAAATGTGGACAATTAGACATTTTAATGGGGGACAATCAGGAATAAGCCATATCAAAAGACGTAGCTTTTGTTGCTTTAATCGTCGAGAAACGTTCAAAATAATCACAAAGATACAGGACAGGAAAAATAATATCAAGATAGTTAAATGTTTATAATTCGATTTCGATATTGTTATAATAATACAAAGAATTCTAGTTAATATACTTAATGACACTATTTTACAGTTTCAGCTATATTAACAATCAATTTCCAAAACCTCCCCAGATTGAGAAAACACACTCAGTTGTAATTGCAGATTCCTACAGTTTTAAATATTAAAAGACTCATTTTAATTATTAAAAATAATCAGTTATTCTTTTAGACTAGTAGCCATTTTCGTTGGATGACCGAGTTTTGGGATACAAGTTTGGTAAGAGACCTTCCAATGAATGTACATACAAAGCTAAGTTAAAATTGACTACTTGCTTTCAGAGCAGATTGTGGGTGATGTTTGGTTACAATAAGCCTTATATATGCATCCAACCAGTGATGTTGCAAGGTTATATTTAGAAGACACGGCTATTTTTACCAATTTGGAATTCCCCTTTAAGCAGCTTAATATTTGAATTAACATGTGTCTAGTGTTCCGGTTCGAAAGTTCGGAAAATATGTACATTCTGAACAATTTCAAACATTTTAATATGTTGCTTGTTTATTGCTTTAATATATCTTTTGAATAAAACGTTTTCATAATTTCTGCTGATATTGAAATAAAATGTGTTATTTTCATACATGAGACAAAAAACCATCAAAACATTCAACTAATCAAAAGAAACATTGAACTGAATTCCTTTACAATATCAGTATATACAAATGTGCATACAAATATAAATTAAAAATATAACAATTGTAGCATTTTAATAAGGTCGATATGAAAAATATCGACACGAGATAACATATATTCCTCCACCTTCGTTGTCGGTCGATATGTTCTCATGTCGATATGTTTTCTTATTGACCTAATTAAAGGCTATAATTATATGTTTTTCAAATGTTTAACTAACATGTATGTATGTTCATTTTCACTAGGTAGCAAAGACTATTTTACTCGGATGGTTTTCTAATATTTGTAATTGTTAGACAATAGCTATGCAATAAAACTTTATTTAAAGTTCACGATCAATTGTCAGAATAATATTCTGGAAAAATCTCAGAAAATTCAGGTTGGTAATAGATTTTGTAAAAATATGAAAGGAATAAATCATATTTATTAATCACCACAACCACATTTATTCCAATCAATTATTTGTTGATAACAATAAAAAATAAATTCATCTGTAAAATACCGAAAAATTATTAAAACGTAACAAAAGGTAGAAAATATTTTATAAAGAAATATCAAAATATATTTAGTAGTTGAAAATAATTGCAAATTATCAAAATGTGTCAAAAAGTTGAAATATTTGAAAAAGCTATCACAGCCATCCACACTGTAACATATATTATGCCATATATTTTGTAAAACTAGTTTTGTTAGTTAACTGTTTCTGTCAATATATGTAATTTCAGTAAACCCTGTAAACATCATTAAACTTATACAATGCTGCAGTGTTTTGTATAAACAGACAATATAACTGAACACTGTAACATAATAATGGCTTTTGCAAAAATAATATACATAGTGCTAAGATATGTCAGAAGAGTGTCCGTTTAAATATAAATAGACCACAACAAACAAAACAAAAATAATTTGCATATACAACCATGAAATTTTAGCAAACAATTACTAGTACATTTATCATTGTTAGGTTTCATCTGAAATAAATGCATTGCATTGATTACTTGGTGAGATTTGTATATAATATTTTTTTATTATCACAGAAATATTAAAATAACATACAAGCTGTACAGGTGGCGTAGTTAGAAAACCGTGCAATAAGTAGCGCTAAAAATTGCAGATAAAAATCTAATAGCTCTTGACAACCCTAGTACAATTTTTGTTCAAAATAATTACAGAAAACTAATAACTATTAGCCGTTACCGGAGTAATACCAAGGAGTAATTTTTTATAATCCCCAGTGGTCTCTGCAGCCACTTCTTCGTGGAGTGATTTCTTGTAAAATTTCCTGTTCTCGTCCATTATGTCCCCCAGATCAATCTAGACGTACTGACAATAGCTGATAAGTTTTATAATGTATTTATCTAAAATGAAGTATGTATTTTCTCAAAATCTGAAAAATTTGCATTTAGAATTACATGGTAATACAAAACCTTGAATTACCTACTTAAATGATACTTTTGTCGGATCTTCTTTTTGACGTCATAATGAATGTTATAACTAATGATTCTAAAGGACAACATTTCTTGCTCATGCCTTTTGATTGGATGACGCAACGAGCACAGATGTGTGCAAGTGAACTCATTTGTACTGGGTCATCTATACCAGAAATTGGCCATTTACGAAGAAATATACATGTATACTATCGACAGAAGTTAAGATGAGTATTGGAAAGAAATGTGCATGCATCTTTGCAACAAAAATGTGCATGTAAATTATCAAGAGATGCACATTAAACTGGCTCAAAAATTAACAAAGTAGATGTCTTCAGTTATTTTAACTTACTGCAGCGACATTCTGCTAAAGAAATAATGTCGTAACATATATACAATTGCTAAAATCATCGGGCATGAAAACTATCTGTTAATTACAATGTAGATAATGATTCTTCTCCAAGACGAAACACTTGTAAAAAGATCTGTTTTCTACTTGCTAAAAAATTGTATGGGTCAAAGATGCAGCCAAGAAAAAAGAGAATCGGAAAAAACAAAATATTAGAAATAACTATTATCACAGTTTTAAACAGTTGTTTTGTATGTTGTCGAGAATAAAAACTTTGAAATAATCCAGTTGATATAATAATTGGCTGTAATTGTCACTAGACACTCCTGCGGAATATTTCACAAAACTCTTACCTCAGACCTCGAAACAACTACTCTAATAAGAGTGGAGTCATTGGTGCCAAGTCCGGCCATAACCTTATGCAGCCTCTCTGCAAGGTATTATGGTATAGTCTTGACAGTCCTCACTGAAAATAACATAAATTTATTACTGACAACGAATTGTACTTAACATGAAATATCAAAGAAAATGAATTCCTTGCGACTTCTTATATGAGTAAAATCTACCAAATAGGTATTTATTGCTTAACAAATAAGAAATAGTTAACTAAGGCCATGAATCAATCCTCCGGGTTTCACATTTTACAGCAGGCAAGATGCCAGCTGTAATAAGTAATGTACATCATATACTTAACATATTTTCATCAAACACATGTTTTAGAATAATAAGAAACGAACTGTTAGAAACAGAAATCTTCATGTCTGAATTAGCCTTATCTATTATTAATGCAACGTTCAGCAATATCGTGGCATCCAGTTTTTATTGGGGGAGAAAGCCAGAGTACCAGAAGGAAATCCTCCACCTTTGGTAAGATAACTCTCAATAATTGTCATGAATAAGGATTAGAATCAATCTCACCCTGCTCACACTAAGATTCGAAGACACAACCACAGTGTTGATAGTCATGATAATAACTACCATAACCACTCGGCCAGCAAGGCCTCTCCATATCTATTACAAGACATTCATGTGCAACACAAAGTATGTACAGCCATTTCGGTTGGTATTGACTCTTCATATACATGGTCAACTTGAAAAGTGAGCGGGTCATCTAATGTTTGAAAAGAAAGTAAACTATCTACATGTATACAAATGTATTTGTCTTCATACAAATTTTGCACAACTTTAAGCAATTTAACTGCTATATTATAACAACAAGGCAACTTGGAGAAAAAACTTTGGAACACATCAGTAATAAATATATTCACTGATGAAGTACAAGAAAAACAACAATTTTACCTTCTGATATTCCTCAAATGTTGCTCGTAGATGATATGATGGCGCAGAGTCATGACTTGTAAGAATGCTGACTCGTCTATTGCAATCTTATTAACACCTGCATTGAACATCTTCTGGGAATCCTCCCTGGCAAGGTCCCGGTCAATGACTGACTCCACACCCTGAGTTGCAGCTCTTTGCAACTGTTCTGGTGTATATTCTGTTATGTTATCCTGCATTTTAGAGAACTTACTTTTAATACTTTTTACGAAACAGTCTGTTTAAAGTGTGTAAGTAGTTTATTTTAAACAAAGAATACCTATAAGTCTTGAAATGTACGATGTCTCTACAACATCTCCGGATCTGTAAATTAAAATTCATAAATAAGAATCCTAAATATACAAATGAAGATTCTAAAAACCGGAGCAGGCTGACTGGCATTGTACATCTACAGGTCTGTATTCCATCTTTATGTTAGATGAGAACAAACTAAAGATCAAATCAAACCAATAGGTAAATGATTAAATATTTTTGACTTACCTGGGCAGTATACTAACAGTAACAGACAAATCAAATTCATTGCCAAGATATACAAGGACATATATTTGACTTTGAACAGGAAGTTGTTTTTCATTTTACAAGTATTTATATGGTATTATGATATAAGGAAACAAAGACATCTGATGGGACATTAAAGGTTACCCCGCCACGTTGAACAGCTGAGCATGATAACAGTCCATCTCAGAAGAAAATTTTCACCTTGACCTTGAACCTATCAAAATGATTTCAAATTGAAACTAGAGGCTCCTAGGAGCCTATATCGCTTACCTGAACCTGAAACCAATTGAACAAATATGCAATTCTTTTAAATCTAGTTTTTCTTTCCTATAAGGAAATGTCCAACACTTCTGCTCCTATAAGAAGTTGTCCAACACATATGCAGCAATAATCATTTTGCAGATCCTGATGAGCTGAATAAATCTGTATAGAACAGATTTTCTCTAGCTATTATGGCAGTTACTGAGGAAAACTACAAAATAGAGAGTATTGCTATAGAGGTTCACTTTAAATTTTTCTGTATCTGTTACACTTTTTTAACTATCACCCCTGTATCTGTTACACTTTTTTAACTATCACCCCAAAACTATCTTGATCTCCCCCTCTCGTTCTATTTTAAGCTTAGGTAGCCATGTTGGTGGTCAGCTGTCATGATTTGCAAAATATAGGTAGAGGACATCATAAAGAACATGTGTGAAATGTTTCAAGGAGTCCTTTTATTGGTTTAAGAGGTAGAATCCGTAGAATTCATTTAAAAAAACGTTGAAGGATAATGATCATTATTCAATATTGACCTCAAGTCAGTTTTGTAGCTCTCATAGAGGGGAACATTTCAGCAATGCTAACTTTTTCTCTTGTTCTAATAATTTTCAACCTTTTTAGGAAAAAAATGACACAATTCATCCGTTTTGAAGATTAAGGGGAAATAATTCTGACAAGGGGAGGTCGCACAACTTCAACTCAATGTAGAATTTTACAGAGCGTTTGATGCTGACGAATGAGAGTCTCTTCGGTTTTATTGTATCCGTATACTTTTTGAGCCAAACACTGTATTTGACCCCCAGTTTATTTTCAGCCATGGTGGCCATTTTGAATAATGTGGCCATGGTTTGTGTCAAATTGGTAGAGGACTACTACTAACCAATAATGTGTAGAAAGTTACAAAGCAGTTCTGTAGAACTGTTGATGCTGAAGAAGGAAAGTTTGTTTGGTTTTCCTGTATCTGTTATTCTTTTTGAAGTGTCAGGCAAAAACTATATTTTGACCTATACTTTAAGGAGGGGTCGCACAACTTCAACTCAATGTAGAATTTTGCAGAACGTTTGATGCTGAAGATTGAGAGTCTCTTCGGTTTTACTGTATCCGTATACTTTTTGAGCCAAAAACTGTATTTTGACCCCCAGTTTATTTTCAGCCATGGTGGCCATTTTTATTAATCTGTGGCCATGGTTTGTGTAAACTTGGTAGAGGACTACTACTAACCAACAATGTGTAGAAAGTTACAAAGCAGTTCGGTAGAGCTTTAGATGCTGAAGAAGGAAAGTCGTTTGGTTTTCCTGTATCTGTTATACTTTTTTAACTGTCAGGCAAAACTATATTTTGACCTCTGAGTTATATTTTTATTCGAGGCGGCCATGTTGTTAGGTCTGATGCCATGATTTTGCAAACTTGGTAGAGGACAATTTACTGGTGATGTGTGCCCCGTTTCAAAGCATTCCCTTCAGTGGTGTAGTAAAAGAAGATTTTTCAAGAATTGTTAACGACGACGGACGCCAAGTGATTTCAATAGCTCACCTGACCCGAAGTCCAAATCAAAGACAACAAATTGGACAATTAAACTTTATCTTAATTTTATAGTAATTTACAGCTGTTCAAGTTTTAACAGAATATGTTGATGTTTTCTGGTAATAATTGGAAACAGTTGACAAAAACAATTAATTTGCCATTGTCAAAAAATAAACAAATTGTGCTAAAAATAGAACTTGATCTTCATTTGATAGAACGGCTGTTCAAAGTTTAAACAAAAATGTTGGCGCTTTTTCATCTGGAAACCACCAACTGATTGCCAAAATAAAAATATGAGTTAGTGCAAGTAAAACAAACTGTAAACTGGATTATGCTGCAAATTGAACTTGATCTCCATTGTATAGTATTTAACGTTTGTGGAAAATTTAAACAAAGTATGTTAACACGTTTTTAAGTTATCATTTGGAAACCACCAAGGCAAAGATAGACGGACGAACACTCGTATAACCAGAGGGTATCTCATAATACCCGGCCACTTTGTGTGGCTGGATATAAAAATTCAACATTTTTTTCTGGAAACTTTTGGACATTGTTAAGCACCCCGTCAAATACTTAGCTAGGCAACCATTTTTAAGCAAATGTCTAGGTCAATTTGACTATGTCGCAGAAATTGTTGTTTTAAAACATCATTAAAGCAGAATAGCAATAAAAATGATGTTAGTTATAGGTTTCCTTCCTGTCGGCATCACACCTGAGGCTTGGCTAAAGTATTTATAAATTACCGAATTGCGAGATTACACACAGAGCTACTTATATATATATCAGTACTTACAATAAAAGCTGACACAAGATGTCTTTTAAAATGTCTACTGGTTTCATCCATATCTTTCTCCAAGCTCTTCCAATAGTCAGTGCTCATAAAAAATACTTAACTTACAATGCATTTGGCTGGAGAGGGCAATGCATTTGAAAAAGGACATTTTATTCAGCATTTGTCTAAAAAATTCACTAAAATGAAATTGTTTTATATCTTTACAATATGTTTACAGCAAATAATGATAAAGAATTATAATTTCTGTTTCTATAGCTAATACACAGTTTTCTGATAGCAGGCAACAATTTCTTTGTTTCTATAGCTACTAACAATTACTTTTCTAATAGCAGGCAACAATTTCTTTGTTTCAATAGCTACTAACAATTACTTTTCTAATAGCAGGCAAGAATTTCTGTGATTTTTGTTTCTATCGTTACTAGCACTTACGTTTCTGATAGCAGGCGACAATTTCTTTGATTTCTGTTCCTATAGCTACTAACACTTACTTTTCTGATAGCAGGCGACAATTTCTTTGATTTCTGTTTCTATCGCTACTAACACTTACTTTTCTGATAGCAGGCAACAATTTCTTTGATTTCTATTTCTATAGCTACTAACACTTACTTTTCTGGTTGCGGGCAACAATTTCTTTGATTTCTCTTTCATTTGCTACTAACACTTACTTTTCTGATAGCAGGCGACAATTTCTTTGATTTCTGTTCCTATAGCTACTATCACTTACTTTTCTGATAGCGGGCAACAATTTCTTTGATTTCTCTTTCATAGCTACTAACACTTACTTTTTTGATAGCAGGCAACAATTTCTTTGATTTCTCTTTCATTTGCTACTAACACTTACTTTTCTGGTAGCGGGCAACAATTTCTTTGATTTCTCTTTCATTTGCTACTAACACTTACTTTTCTGATAGCAGGCGACAATTTCTTTGATTTCTGTTCCTGTAGCTACGAACACTTACTTTTCTGATAGCGGGCAACAATTTCTTTGATTTCTCTTTCATAGCTACTAACACTTACTTTTCTAATAGCAGGCAACAGTTTCTTTGATTTCTCTTTCATAGCTACTAACACTTACTTTTCTGATAGCAGGCGACAATTTCTTTGATTTCTGTTCCTATAGCTACTAACACTTACTTTTCTGATAGCAGGCGACAATTTCTTTGATTTCTGTTCCTATAGCTACTAACACTTACTTTTCTGGTAGCGGGCAACAATTTCTTTGATTTCTCTTTCATTAGCTGCTAACACTTACTTTTCTGATAGCAGGCAAAAATTTCTTTGATTTCTGTTCCTATAGCTACTAACACTTACTTTTCTGATAGCGGGCAACAATTTCTTTGATTTCTCTTTCATTGCTACTAACACTTACTTTTCTGATAGCAGGCAACAATTTCTTTGATTTCTCTTTCATTTGCTACTAACACTTACTTTTCTGGTAGCGGGCAACAATTTCTTTGATTTCTCTTTCATTTGCTACTAACACTTACTTTTCTGATAGCAGGCGACAATTTCTTTGATTTCTGTTCCTATAGCTACTAACACTTACTTTTCTGATAGCAGGCGACAATTTCTTTGATTTCTGTTTCTATAGCTACTAACACTTACTTTTCTGGTAGCAGGCAACAATTTCTTTGATTTCTCTTTCATAGCTACTAACACTTACTTTTCTAATAGCAGGCAACAATTTCTTTGATTTCTCTTTCATTTGCTACTAACACTTACTTTTCTGATAGCAGGCGACAATTTCTTTGATTTCTGTTCCTATAGCTACTAACACTTACTTTTCTAATAGCAGGCAACAATTTCTTTGATTTCTCTTTCATAGCTACTAACACTTACTTTTCTGATAGCAGGCGACAATTTCTTTGATTTCTGTTCCTATAGCTACTAACACTTACTTTTCTGATAGCGGGCAACAATTTCTTTGATTTCTCTTTCATAGCTACTAACACTTACTTTTCTGATAGCAGGCGACAATTTCTTTGATTTCTGTTCCTATAGCTACTAACACTTACTTTTCTGATAGCAGGCGACAATTTCTTTGATTTCTGTTCCTATAGCTACTAACACTTACTTTTCTGATAGGAGGCGACAATTTCTTTGATTTCTATTTCTATAGCTACTAACACTTACTTTTCTGATAGCGGGCAACAATTTCTTTGATTTCTCTTTCATAGCTACTAACACTTACTTTTCTAATAGCAGGCAACAATTTCTTTGATTTCTGTTCCTATAGCTACTAACACTTACTTTTCTGATAGCGGGCAACAATTTCTTTGATTTCTCTTTCATTTGCTACTAACACTTACTTTTCTGATAGCAGGCGACAATTTCTTTGATTTCTGTTCCTATAGCTACTAACACTTACTTTTCTGATAGCAGGCAACAATTTCTTTGATTTCTCT
Organism: Limnoperna fortunei; assembly: GCA_944474755.1. NCBI lineage: Eukaryota > Metazoa > Mollusca > Bivalvia > Mytilida > Modiolidae > Limnoperna > Limnoperna fortunei. The sequence goes on from OX104117.1 coordinate 70,925,934, forward strand.
TTCATTTGCTGCTAACACTTACTTGTCTGATAGCAGGCGACAATTTCTTTGATTTCTCTTTCATAGCTACTAACACTTACTTTTCTAATAGCAGGCAACAATTTCTTTGATTTCTCTTTCATTTGCTACTAACACTTACTTTTCTGATAGCAGGCGACAATTTCTTTGATTTCTCTTTCATAGCTACTAACACTTACTTTTCTGATAGCGGGCGACAATTTCTTTGATTTCTCTTTCATAGCTACTAACACTTACTTTTCTAATAGCAGGCAAAAATTTCTTTGATTTCTGTTCCTATAGCTACTAACACTTACTTTTCTGATAGCGGGCAACAATTTCTTTAATTTCTCTTTCATAGCTACTAACACTTACTTTTCTAATAGCAGGCAACAATTTCTTTGATTTCTCTTTCATTTGCTACTAACACTTACTTTTCTGATAGCGGGCAACAATTTCTTTGATTTCTGTTCCTATAGCTACTAACACTTACTTTTCTGATAGCAGGCGACAATTTCTTTGATTTCTGTTTCTATCGCTACTAACACTTACTTTTCTGATAGCAGGCGACAATTTCTTTGATTTCTCTTTCATAGCTACTAACACTTACTTTTCTGATAGCAGGCGACAATTTCTTTGATTTCTGTTCCTATAGCTACTAACACTTACTTTTCTGATAGCAGGCGACAATTTCTTTGATTTCTCTTTCATTTGCTACTAACACTTACTTTTTTGATAGCAGGCGACAATTTCTTTGATTTCTGTTCCTATAGCTACTAACACTTACTTTTCTGATAGCGGGCAACAATTTCTTTGATTTCCCTTTCATAGCTACTAACACTTACTTTTCTAATAGCAGGCAACAATTTCTTTGATTTCTGTTCCTATAGCTACTAACACTTACTTTTCTGATAGCAGGCGACAATTTCTTTGATTTCTGTTCCTATAGCTACTAACACTTACTTTTCTGATAGCGGGCAACAATTTCTTTGATTTCTCTTTCATTTGCTACTAACACTTACTTTTCTGATAGCGGGCAACAATTTCTTTGATTTCTCTTTCATAGCTACTAACACTTACTTTTCTGATAGCAGGCGACAATTTCTTTGATTTCTGTTTCTATAGCTACTAACACTTACTTTTCTGGTAGCAGGCAACAATTTCTTTGATTTCTCTTTCATAGCTACTAACACTTACTTTTCTAATAGCAGGCAACAATTTCTTTGATTTCTCTTTCATTTGCTACTAACACTTACTTTTCTGATAGCAGGCGACAATTTCTTTGATTTCTGTTCCTATAGCTACTAACACTTACTTTTCTAATAGCAGGCAACAATTTCTTTGATTTCTCTTTCATAGCTACTAACACTTACTTTTCTGATAGCAGGCGACAATTTCTTTGATTTCTGTTCCTATAGCTACTAACACTTACTTTTCTGATAGCAGGCGACAATTTCTTTGATTTCTGTTCCTATAGCTACTAACACTTACTTTTCTGATAGCGGGCAACAATTTCTTTGATTTCTCTTTCATAGCTACTAACACTTACTTTTCTGATAGCAGGCGACAATTTCTTTGATTTCTGTTCCTATAGCTACTAACACTTACTTTTCTGATAGCAGGCGACAATTTCTTTGATTTCTGTTCCTATAGCTACTAACACTTACTTTTCTGATAGCAGGCGACAATTTCTTTGATTTCTATTTCTATAGCTACTAACACTTACTTTTCTGATAGCGGGCAACAATTTTTTTGATTTCTCTTTCATAGCTACTAACACTTACTTTTCTAATAGCAGGCAACAATTTCTTTGATTTCTGTTCCTATAGCTACTAACACTTACTTTTCTGATAGCGGGCAACAATTTCTTTGATTTCTCTTTCATTTGCTACTAACACTTACTTTTCTGATAGCAGGCGACAATTTCTTTGATTTCTGTTCCTATAGCTACTAACACTTACTTTTCTGATAGCAGGCAACAATTTCTTTGATTTCTCTTTCATTTGCTGCTAACACTTACTTTTCTGATAGCAGGCGACAATTTCTTTGATTTCTCTTTCATAGCTACTAACACTTACTTTTCTAATAGCAGGCAACAATTTCTTTGATTTCTCTTTCATTTGCTACTAACACTTACTTTTCTGATAGCAGGCGACAATTTCTTTGATTTCTCTTTCATAGCTACTAACACTTACTTTTCTGATAGCGGGCGACAATTTCTTTGATTTCTCTTTCATAGCTACTAACACTTACTTTTCTAATAGCAGGCAACAATTTCTTTGATTTCTGTTCCTATAGCTACTAACACTTACTTTTCTGATAGCGGGCAACAATTTCTTTGATTTCTCTTTCATAGCTACTAACACTTACTTTTCTAATAGCAGGCAACAATTTCTTTGATTTCTCTTTCATTTGCTACTAACACTTACTTTTCTGATAGCGGGCAACAATTTCTTTGATTTCTGTTCCTATAGCTACTAACACTTACTTTTCTGATAGCAGGCGACAATTTCTTTGATTTCTGTTCCTATCGCTACTAACACTTACTTTTCTGATAGCAGGCGACAATTTCTTTGATTTCTCTTTCATAGCTACTAACACTTACTTTTCTGATAGCAGGCGACAATTTCTTTGATTTCTGTTCCTATAGCTACTAACACTTACTTTTCTGATAGCAGGCGACAATTTCTTTGATTTCTCTTTCATTTGCTACTAACACTTACTTTTTTGATAGCAGGCGACAATTTCTTTGATTTCTGTTCCTATAGCTACTAACACTTACTTTTCTGATAGCGGGCAACAATTTCTTTGATTTCTCTTTCATAGCTACTAACACTTACTTTTCTAATAGCAGGCAACAATTTCTTTGATTTCTGTTCCTATAGCTACTAACACTTACTTTTCTTATAGCAGGCGACAATTTCTTTGATTTCTGTTCCTATAGCTACTAACACTTACTTTTCTGATAGCGGGCAACAATTTCTTTGATTTCTCTTTCATTTGCTACTAACACTTACTTTTCTGATAGCGGGCAACAATTTCTTTGATTTCTCTTTCATAGCTACTAACACTTACTTTTCTGATAGCAGGCGACAATTTCTTTGATTTCTGTTCCTATAGCTACTAACACTTACTTTTCTGATAGCAGGCGACAATTTCTTTGATTTCTGTTCCTATAGCTACTAACACTTACTTTTCTGATAGCGGGCAACAATTTCTTTGATTTCTCTTTCATTTGCTACTAACACTTACTTTTCTGATACCAGGCGACAATTTCTTTGATTTCTGTTTCTATAGCTACTAACACTTACTTTTCTGGTAGCGGGCAACAATTTCTTTGATTTCTCTTTCATTTGCTACTAACACTTACTTTTCTGATAGCAGGCGACAATTTCTTTGATTTCTGTTTCTATAGCTACTAACACTTACTTTTCTGATAGCAGGCAACAATTTCTTTGATTTCTGTTCCTATAGCTACTAACACTTACTTTTCTGATAGCAGGCGACAATTTCTTTGATTTCTGTTCCTATAGCTACTAACACTTACTTTTCTGATAGCAGGCGACAATTTCTTTGATTTCTCTTTCATTTGCTACTAACACTTACTTTTCTGATAGCAGGCGACAATTTCTTTGATTTCTGTTTCTATCGCTACTAACACTTACTTTTCTGATAGCAGGCGACAATTTCTTTGATTTCTCTTTCATAGCTACTAACACTTACTTTTCTGATAGCAGGCGACAATTTCTTTGATTTCTGTTCCTATAGCTACTAACACTTACTTTTCTGATAGCAGGCGACAATTTCTTTGATTTCTCTTTCATTTGCTACTAACACTTACTTTTTTGATAGCAGGCGACAATTTCTTTGATTTCTGTTCCTATAGCTACTAACACTTACTTTTCTGATAGCGGGCAACAATTTCTTTGATTTCTCTTTCATAGCTACTAACACTTACTTTTCTAATAGCAGGCAACAATTTCTTTGATTTCTGTTCCTATAGCTACTAACACTTCCTTTTCTGATAGCAGGCGACAATTTCTTTGATTTCTGTTTCTATAGCTACTAACACTTACTTTTCTGATAGCAGGCAACAATTTCTTTGATTTCTGTTCCTATAGCTACTAACACTTACTTTTCTGATAGCAGGCGACAATTTCTTTGATTTCTGTTCCTATAGCTACTAACACTTACTTTTCTGATAGCAGGCGACAATTTCTTTGATTTCTCTTTCATTTGCTACTAACACTTACTTTTCTGATAGCAGGCGACAATTTCTTTGATTTCTGTTTCTATAGCTACTAACACTTACTTTTCTGGTAGCGGGCAACAATTTCTTTGATTTCTCTTTCATTTGCTACTAACACTTACTTTTCTGATAGCAGGCGACAATTTCTTTGATTTCTGTTTCTATAGCTACTAACACTTACTTTTCTGATAGCAGGCAACAATTTCTTTGATTTCTGTTCCTATAGCTACTAACACTTACTTTTCTGATAGCAGGCGACAATTTCTTTGATTTCTGTTCCTATAGCTACTAACAGTTACTTTTCTGGTAGCGGGCAACAATTTCTTTGATTTCTCTTTCATAGCTACTAACACTTACTTTTCTGATAGCAGGCGACAATTTCTTTGATTTCTGTTCCTATAGCTACTAACACTTACTTTTCTGGTAGCGGGCAACAATTTCTTTGATTTCTCTTTCATAGCTACTAACACTTACTTTTCTGATAGCAGGCGACAATTTCTTTGATTTCTGTTCCTATAGCTACTAACACTTACTTTTCTGGTAACGGGCAACAATTTCTTTGATTTCTCTTTCATAGCTACTAACACTTACTTTTCTAATAGCAGGCAACAATTTCTTTGATTTCTGTTCCTATAGCTACTAACACTTACTTTTCTGATAGCAGGCGACAATTTCTTTTATTTCTGTTCCTATAGCTACTAACACTTACTTTTCTGATAGCGGGCAACAATTTCTTTGATTTCTCTTTCATAGCTACTAACACTTACTTTTCTGATAGCAGGCGACAATTTCTTTGATTTCTGTTCCTATAGCTACTAACACTTACTTTTCTGATAGCAGGCGACAATTTCTTTGATTTCTCTTTCATAGCTACTAACACTTACTTTTCTGATAGCGGGCGACAATTTCTTTGATTTCTGTTTCTATAGCTACTAACACTTACTTTTCTGATAGCAGGCAACAATTTCTTTGATTTCTGTTCCTATAGCTACTAACACTTACTTTTCTGATAGCAGGCGACAATTTCTTTGATTTCTGTTCCTATAGCTACTAACACTTACTTTTCTGATAGCAGGCGACAATTTCTTTGATTTCTCTTTCATTTGCTACTAACACTTACTTTTCTGATAGCAGGCGACAATTTCTTTGATTTCTGTTTCTATAGCTACTAACACTTACTTTTCTGGTAGCGGGCAACAATTTCTTTGATTTCTCTTTCATTTGCTACTAACACTTACTTTTCTGATAGCAGGCGACAATTTCTTTGATTTCTGTTTCTATAGCTACTAACACTTACTTTTCTGATAGCAGGCAACAATTTCTTTGATTTCTGTTCCTATAGCTACTAACACTTACTTTTCTGATAGCAGGCGACAATTTCTTTGATTTCTGTTCCTATAGCTACTAACAGTTACTTTTCTGGTAGCGGGCAACAATTTCTTTGATTTCTCTTTCATAGCTACTAACACTTACTTTTCTGATAGCAGGCGACAATTTCTTTGATTTCTGTTCCTATAGCTACTAACACTTACTTTTCTGGTAGCGGGCAACAATTTCTTTGATTTCTCTTTCATAGCTACTAACACTTACTTTTCTGATAGCAGGCGACAATTTCTTTGATTTCTGTTCCTATAGCTACTAACACTTACTTTTCTGGTAACGGGCAACAATTTCTTTGATTTCTCTTTCATAGCTACTAACACTTACTTTTCTAATAGCAGGCAACAATTTCTTTGATTTCTGTTCCTATAGCTACTAACACTTACTTTTCTGATAGCAGGCGACAATTTCTTTTATTTCTGTTCCTATAGCTACTAACACTTACTTTTCTGATAGCGGGCAACAATTTCTTTGATTTCTCTTTCATAGCTACTAACACTTACTTTTCTGATAGCAGGCGACAATTTCTTTGATTTCTGTTCCTATAGCTACTAACACTTACTTTTCTGATAGCAGGCGACAATTTCTTTGATTTCTCTTTCATAGCTACTAACACTTACTTTTCTGATAGCGGGCGACAATTTCTTTGATTTCTCTTTCATAGCTACTAACACTTACTTTTCTAATAGCAGGCAACAATTTCTTTGATTTCTGTTCCTATAGCTACTAACACTTACTTTTCTGATAGCGGGCAACAATTTCTTTGATTTCTCTTTCATAGCTACTAAAACTTACTTTTTTGATAGCAGGCGACAATTTCTTTGATTTCTGTTCCTATAGCTACTAACACTTACTTTTCTGATAGCGGGCAACAATTTCTTTGATTTCTCTTTCATAGCTACTAACACTTACTTTTCTAATAGCAGGCAACAATTTCTTTGATTTCTGTTCCTATAGCTACTAACACTTACTTTTCTGATAGCAGGCGACAATTTCTTTGATTTCTGTTCCTATAGCTACTAACACTTACTTTTCTGATAGCGGGCAACAATTTCTTTGATTTCTCTTTCATTTGCTACTAACACTTACTTTTCTGATAGCGGGCAACAATTTCTTTGATTTCTCTTTCATAGCTACTAACACTTACTTTTCTGATAGCAGGCGACAATTTCTTTGATTTCTGTTCCTATAGCTACTAACACTTACTTTTCTGATAGCAGGCGACAATTTCTTTGATTTCTGTTCCTATAGCTACTAACACTTACTTTTCTGATAGCGGGAAACAATTTCTTTGATTTCTCTTTCATTTGCTACTAACACTTACTTTTCTGATACCAGGCGACAATTTCTTTGATTTCTGTTTCTATAGCTACTAACACTTACTTTTCTGGTAGCGGGCAACAATTTCTTTGATTTCTCTTTCATTTGCTACTAACACTTACTTTTCTGATAGCAGGCGACAATTTCTTTGATTTCTGTTTCTATAGCTACTAACACTTACTTTTCTGATAGCGGGCAACAATTTCTTTGATTTCTGTTCCTATAGCTACTAACACTTACTTTTCTGATAGCAGGCGACAATTTCTTTGATTTCTGTTCCTATAGCTACTAACACTTACTTTTCTGATAGCAGGCGACAATTTCTTTGATTTCTCTTTCATTTGCTACTAACACTTACTTTTCTGATAGCAGGCGACAATTTCTTTGATTTCTGTTTCTATAGCTACTAACACTTACTTTTCTGGTAGCGGGCAACAATTTCTTTGATTTCTCTTTCATTTGCTACTAACACTTACTTTTCTGATAGCAGGCGACAATTTCTTTGATTTCTGTTTCTATAGCTACTAACACTTACTTTTCTGATAGCAGGCAACAATTTCTTTGATTTCTGTTCCTATAGCTACTAACACTTACTTTTCTGATAGCAGGCGACAATTTCTTTGATTTCTGTTCCTATAGCTACTAACAGTTACTTTTCTGGTAGCGGGCAACAATTTCTTTGATTTCTCTTTCATAGCTACTAACACTTACTTTTCTGATAGCAGGCGACAATTTCTTTGATTTCTGTTCCTATAGCTACTAACACTTACTTTTCTGGTAGCTGGCAACAATTTCTTTGATTTCTCTTTCATAGCTACTAACACTTACTTTTCTGATAGCAGGCGACAATTTCTTTGATTTCTGTTCCTATAGCTACTAACACTTACTTTTCTGGTAACGGGCAACAATTTCTTTGATTTCTCTTTCATAGCTACTAACACTTACTTTTCTAATAGCAGGCAACAATTTCTTTGATTTCTGTTCCTATAGCTACTAACACTTACTTTTCTGATAGCAGGCGACAATTTCTTTTATTTCTGTTCCTATAGCTACTAACACTTACTTTTCTGATAGCGGGCAACAATTTCTTTGATTTCTCTTTCATAGCTACTAACACTTACTTTTCTGATAGCAGGCGACAATTTCTTTGATTTCTGTTCCTATAGCTACTAACACTTACTTTTCTGATAGCAGGCGACAATTTCTTTGATTTCTCTTTCATAGCTACTAACACTTACTTTTCTGATAGCGGGCGACAATTTCTTTGATTTCTCTTTCATAGCTACTAACACTTACTTTTCTAATAGCAGGCAACAATTTCTTTGATTTCTGTTCCTATAGCTACTAACACTTACTTTTCTGATAGCGGGCAACAATTTCTTTGATTTCTCTTTCATAGCTACTAAAACTTACTTTTCTAATAGCAGGCAACAATTTCTTTGATTTCTCTTTCATTTGCTACTAACACTTACTTTTCTGATAGCGGGCAACAATTTCTTTGATTTCTGTTCCTATAGCTACTAACACTTACTTTTCTGATAGCAGGCGACAATTTCTTTGATTTCTGTTTCTATCGCTACTAACATTTACTTTTCTGATAGCAGGCGACAATTTCTTTGATTTCTCTTTCATAGCTACTAACACTTACTTTTCTGATAGCAGGCGACAATTTCTTTGATTTCTGTTCCTATAGCTACTAACACTTACTTTTCTGGTAGCGGGCAACAATTTCTTTGATTTCTCTTTCATAGCTACTAACACTTACTTTTCTGATAGCAGGCGACAATTTCTTTGATTTCTGTTCCTATAGCTACTAACACTTACTTTTCTGGTAACGGGCAACAATTTCTTTGATTTCTCTTTCATAGCTACTAACACTTACTTTTCTGATAGCAGGCGACAATTTCTTTTATTTCTGTTCCTATAGCTACTAACACTTACTTTTCTGATAGCGGACAACAATTTCTTTGATTTCTCTTTCATAGCTACTAACACTTACTTTTCTGATAGCAGGCGACAATTTCTTTGATTTCTGTTCCTATAGCTACTAACACTTACTTTTCTGATAGCAGGCGACAATTTCTTTGATTTCTCTTTCATAGCTACTAACACTTACTTTTCTGATAGCGGGCGACAATTTCTTTGATTTCTCTTTCATAGCTACTAACACTTACTTTTCTAATAGCAGGCAACAATTTTGATTTCTGTTCCTATAGCTACTAACACTTACTTTTCTGATAGCGGGCAACAATTTCTTTGATTTCTCTTTCATAGCTACTAACACTTACTTTTCTAATAGCAGGCAACAATTTCTTTGATTTCTCTTTCATTTGCTACTAACACTTACTTTTCTGATAGCGGGCAACAATTTTTCTTTGATTTCTGTTCCTATAGCTACTAACACTTACTTTTCTGATAGCAGGCGACAATTTCTTTGATTTCTGTTTCTATCGCTACTAACATTTACTTTTCTGATAGCAGGCGACAATTTCTTTGATTTCTCTTTCATAGCTACTAACACTTACTTTTCTGATAGCAGGCGACAATTTCTTTGATTTCTGTTCCTATAGCTACTAACACTTACTTTTCTGATAGCAGGCGACAATTTCTTTGATTTCTCTTTCATTTGCTACTAACACTTACTTTTCTGATAGCAGGCGACAATTTCTTTTATTTCTGTTCCTATAGCTACTAACACTTACTTTTCTGATAGCGGGCAACAATTTCTTTGATTTCTCTTTCATAGCTACTAACACTTACTTTTCTGATAGCAGGCGACAATTTCTTTGATTTCTCTTCCTATAGCTACTAACACTTACTTTTCTGATAGCAGGCGACAATTTCTTTGATTTCTCTTTCATAGCTACTAACACTTACTTTTCTGATAGCGGGCGACAATTTCTTTGATTTCTCTTTCATAGCAACTAACACTTACTTTTCTAATAGCAGGCAACAATTTCTTTGATTTCTGTTCCTATAGCTACTAACACTTACTTTTCTGATAGCGGGCAACAATTTCTTTGATTTCTCTTTCATAGCTACTAACACTTACTTTTCTAATAGCAGGCAACAATTTCTTTGATTTCTCTTTCATTTGCTACTAACACTTACTTTTCTGATAGCGGGCTACAATTTCTTTGATTTCTGTTCCTATAGCTACTAACACTTACTTTTCTGATAGCAGGCGACAATTTCTTTGATTTCTGTTCCTATAGCTACTAACACTTACTTTTCTGATAGCAGGCGACAATTTCTTTGATTTCTGTTCCTATAGCTACTAACACTTACTTTTCTGATAGCAGGCGACAATTTCTTTGATTTCTATTTCTATAGCTACTAACACTTACTTTTCTGATAGCGGGCAACAATTTCTTTGATTTCTCTTTCATAGCTACTAACACTTACTTTTCTAATAGCAGGCAACAATTTCTTTGATTTCTGTTCCTATAGCTACTAACACTTACTTTTCTGATAGCGGGCAACAATTTCTTTGATTTCTCTTTCATTTGCTACAAACACTTACTTTTCTGATAGCAGGCGCCAATTTCTTTGATTTCTGTTCCTATAGCTACTAACACTTACTTTTCTGATAGCAGGCAACAATTTCTTTGATTTCTCTTTCATTTGCTGCTAACACTTACTTGTCTGATAGCAGGCGACAATTTCTTTGATTTTTCTTTCATAGCTACTAACACTTACTTTTCTAATAGCAGGCAACAATTTCTTTGATTTCTCTTTCATTTGCTACTAACACTTACTTTTCTAATAGCAGGCAACAATTTCTTTGATTTCTGTTCCTATAGCTACTAACACTTACTTTTCTGATAGCGGGCAACAATTTCTTTGATTTCTCTTTCATAGCTACTAACACTTACTTTTCTAATAGCAGGCAACAATTTCTTTGATTTCTCTTTCATTTGCTACTAACACTTACTTTTCTGATAGCGGGCAACAATTTCTTTGATTTCTGTTCCTATAGCTACTAACACTTACTTTTCTGATAGCAGGCGACAATTTCTTTGATTTCTGTTTCTATCGCTACTAACACTTACTTTTCTGATAGCAGGCGACAATTTCTTTGATTTCTCTTTCATAGCTACTAACACTTACTTTTCTGATAGCAGGCGACAATTTCTTTGATTTCTGTTCCTATAGCTACTAACACTTACTTTTCTGATAGCAGGCGACAATTTCTTTGATTTCTCTTTCATTTGCTACTAACACTTACTTTTCTGATAGCAGGCGACAATTTCTTTGATTTCTGTTCCTATAGCTACTAACACTTACTTTTCTGATAGCGGGCAACAATTTCTTTGATTTCTCTTTCATAGCTACTAACACTTACTTTTCTAATAGCAGGCAACAATTTCTTTGATTTCTGTTCCTATAGCTACTAACACTTACTTTTCTGATAGCAGGCGACAATTTCTTTGATTTCTGTTCCTATAGCTACTAACACTTACTTTTCTGATAGCGGGCAACAATTTCTTTGATTTCTCTTTCATTTGCTACTAACACTTACTTTTCTGATAGCGGGCAACAATTTCTTTGATTTCTCTTTCATAGCTACTAACACTTACTTTTCTGATAGCAGGCGACAATTTCTTTGATTTCTGTTTCTATAGCTACTAACACTTACTTTTCTGGTAGCAGGCAACAATTTCTTTGATTTCTCTTTCATAGCTACTAACACTTACTTTTCTAATAGCAGGCAACAATTTCTTTGATTTCTCTTTCATTTGCTACTAACACTTACTTTTCTGATAGCAGGCGACAATTTCTTTGATTTCTGTTCCTATAGCTACTAACACTTACTTTTCTAATAGCAGGCAACAATTTCTTTGATTTCTCTTTCATAGCTCCTAACACTTACTTTTCTGATAGCAGGCGACAATTTCTTTGATTTCTGTTCCTATAGCTACTAACACTTACTTTTCTGATAGCGGGCAACAATTTCTTTGATTTCTCTTTCATAGCTACTAACACTTACTTTTCTGATAGCAGGCGACAATTTCTTTGATTTCTGTTCCTATAGCTACTAACACTTACTTTTCTGATAGCAGGCGACAATTTTATTGATTTCTGTTCCTATAGCTACTAACACTTACTTTTCTGATAGCAGGCGACAATTTCTTTGATTTCTATTTCTATAGCTACTAACACTTACTTTTCTGATAGCGGGCAACAATTTCTTTGATTTCTCTTTCATAGCTACTAACACTTACTTTTCTAATAGCAGGCAACAATTTCTTTGATTTCTGTTCCTATAGCTACTAACACTTACTTTTCTGATAGCGGGCAACAATTTCTTTGATTTCTCTTTCATTTGCTACTAACACTTACTTTTCTGATAGCAGGCGACAATTTCTTTGATTTCTGTTCCTATAGCTACTAACACTTACTTTTCTGATAGCGGGCAACAATTTCTTTGATTTCTCTTTCATTTGCTGCTAACACTTACTTGTCTGATAGCAGGCGACAATTTCTTTGATTTCTCTTTCATAGCTACTAACACTTACTTTTCTAATAGCAGGCAACAATTTCTTTGATTTCTCTTTCATTTGCTACTAACACTTACTTTTCTGATAGCAGGCGACAATTTCTTTGATTTCTCTTTCATAGCTACTAACACTTACTTTTCTGATAGCGGGCGACAATTTCTTTGATTTCTCTTTCATAGCTACTAACACTTACTTTTCTAATAGCAGGCAACAATTTCTTTGATTTCTGTTCCTATAGCTACTAACACTTACTTTTCTGATAGCGGGCAACAATTTCTTTGATTTCTCTTTCATAGCTACTAACACTTACTTTTCTAATAGCAGGCAACAATTTCTTTGATTTCTCTTTCATTTGCTACTAACACTTACTTTTCTGATAGCGGGCAACAATTTCTTTGATTTCTGTTCCTATAGCTACTAACACTTACTTTTCTGATAGCAGGCGACAATTTCTTTGATTTCTGTTTCTATCGCTACTAACACTTACTTTTCTGATAGCAGGCGACAATTTCTTTGATTTCTCTTTCATAGCTACTAACACTTACTTTTCTGATAGCAGGCGACAATTTCTTTGATTTCTGTTTCTATAGCTACTAACACTTACTTTTCTGATAGCAGGCGACAATTTCTTTGATTTCTCTTTCATTTGCTACTAACACTTACTTTTTTGATAGCAGGCGACAATTTCTTTGATTTCTGTTCCTATAGCTACTAACACTTACTTTTCTGATAGCGGGCAACAATTTCTTTGATTTCTCTTTCATAGCTACTAACACTTACTTTTCTAATAGCAGGCAACAATTTCTTTGATTTCTGTTCCTATAGCTACTAACACTTACTTTTCTGATAGCAGGCGACAATTTCTTTGATTTCTGTTCCTATAGCTACTAACACTTACTTTTTTTCTGATAGCGGGCAACAATTTCTTTGATTTCTCTTTCATTTGCTACTAACACTTACTTTTCTGATAGCGGGCAACAATTTCTTTGATTTCTCTTTCATAGCTACTAACACTTACTTTTCTGATAGCAGGCGACAATTTCTTTGATTTCTGTTCCTATAGCTACTAACACTTACTTTTCTGATAGCAGGCGACAATTTCTTTGATTTCTGTTCCTATAGCTACTAACACTTACTTTTCTGATAGCGGGCAACAATTTCTTTGATTTCTCTTTCATTTGCTACTAACACTTACTTTTCTGATACCAGGCGACAATTTCTTTGATTTCTGTTTCTATAGCTACTAACACTTACTTTTCTGGTAGCGGGCAACAATTTCTTTGATTTCTCTTTCATTTGCTACTAACACTTACTTTTCTGATAGCAGGCGACAATTTCTTTGATTTCTGTTTCTATAGCTACTAACACTTACTTTTCTGATAGCAGGCTACAATTTCTTTGATTTCTGTTCCTATAGCTACTAACACTTACTTTTCTGATAGCAGGCGACAATTTCTTTGATTTCTGTTCCTATAGCTACTAACACTTACTTTTCTGATAGCAGGCGACAATTTCTTTGATTTCTCTTTCATTTGCTACTAACACTTACTTTTCTGATAGCAGGCGACAATTTCTTTGATTTCTGTTTCTATAGCTACTAACACTTACTTTTCTGGTAGCGGGCAACAATTTCTTTGATTTCTCTTTCATTTGCTACTAACACTTACTTTTCTGATAGCAGGCGACAATTTCTTTGATTTCTGTTTCTATAGCTACTAACACTTACTTTTCTGATAGCGGGCAACAATTTCTTTGATTTCTGTTCCTATAGCTACTAACACTTACTTTTCTGATAGCAGGCGACAATTTCTTTGATTTCTGTTCCTATAGCTACTAACAGTTACTTTTCTGGTAGCGGGCAACAATTTCTTTGATTTCTCTTTCATAGCTACTAACACTTACTTTTCTGATAGCAGGCGACAATTTCTTTGATTTCTGTTCCTATAGCTACTAACACTTACTTTTCTGGTAGCGGGCAACAATTTCTTTGATTTCTCTTTCATAGCTACTAACACTTACTTTTCTGATAGCAGGCGACAATTTCTTTGATTTCTGTTCCTATAGCTACTAACACTTACTTTTCTGGTAACGGGCAACAATTTCTTTGATTTCTCTTTCATAGCTACTAACACTTACTTTTCTAATAGCAGGCAACAATTTCTTTGATTTCTGTTCCTATAGCTACTAACACTTACTTTTCTGATAGCAGGCGACAATTTCTTTTATTTCTGTTCCTATAGCTACTAACACTTACTTTTCTGATAGCGGGCAACAATTTCTTTGATTTCTCTTTCATAGCTACTAACACTTACTTTTCTGATAGCAGGCGACAATTTCTTTGATTTCTGTTCCTATAGCTACTAACACTTACTTTTCTGATAGCAGGCGACAATTTCTTTGATTTCTCTTTCATAGCTACTAACACTTACTTTTCTGATAGCGGGCGACAATTTCTTTGATTTCTCTTTCATAGCTACTAACACTTACTTTTCTAATAGCAGGCAACAATTTCTTTGATTTCTGTTCCTATAGCTACTAACACTTACTTTTCTGATAGCGGGCAACAATTTCTTTGATTTCTCTTTCATAGCTACTAACACTTACTTTTCTAATAGCAGGCAACAATTTCTTTGATTTCTCTTTCATTTGCTACTAACACTTACTTTTCTGATAGCGGGCAACAATTTCTTTGATTTCTGTTCCTATAGCTACTAACACTTACTTTTCTGATAGCAGGCGACAATTTCTTTGATTTCTGTTTCTATCGCTACTAACATTTACTTTTCTGATAGCAGGCGACAATTTCTTTGATTTCTCTTTCATAGCTACTAACACTTACTTTTCTGATAGCAGGCGATAATTTCTTTGATTTCTGTTCCTATAGCTACTAACACTTACTTTTCTGGTAGCGGGCAACAATTTCTTTGATTTCTCTTTCATAGCTACTAACACTTACTTTTCTGATAGCAGGCGACAATTTCTTTGATTTCTGTTCCTATAGCTACTAACACTTACTTTTCTGGTAACGGGCAACAATTTCTTTGATTTCTCTTTCATAGCTACTAACACTTACTTTTCTAATAGCAGGCAACAATTTCTTTGATTTCTGTTCCTATAGCTACTAACACTTACTTTTCTGATAGCAGGCGACAATTTCTTTTATTTCTGTTCCTATAGCTACTAACACTTACTTTTCTGATAGCAGGCGACAATTTCTTTGATTTCTCTTTCATAGCTACTAACACTTACTTTTCTGATAGCGGGCGACAATTTCTTTGATTTCTCTTTCATAGCTACTAACACTTACTTTTCTAATAGCAGGCAACAATTTCTTTGATTTCTGTTCCTATAGCTACTAACACTTACTTTTCTGATAGCGGGCGACAATTTCTTTGATTTCTCTTTCATAGCTACTAACACTTACTTTTCTAATAGCAGGCAACAATTTCTTTGATTTCTCTTTCATTTGCTACTAACACTTACTTTTCTGATAGCGGGCAACAATTTCTTTGATTTCTGTTCCTATAGCTACTAACACTTACTTTTCTGATAGCAGGCGACAATTTCTTTGATTTCTGTTTCTATCGCTACTAACATTTACTTTTCTGATAGCAGGCGACAATTTCTTTGATTTCTCTTTCATAGCTACTAACACTTACTTTTCTGATAGCAGGCGACAATTTCTTTGATTTCTGTTCCTATAGCTACTAACACTTACTTTTCTGATAGCAGGCGACAATTTCTTTGATTTCTCTTTCATTTGCTACTAACACTTACTTTTCTGATAGCAGGCGACAATTTCTTTTATTTCTGTTCCTATAGCTACTAACACTTACTTTTCTGATAGCGGGCAACAATTTCTTTGATTTCTCTTTCATAGCTACTAACACTTACTTTTCTGATAGCAGGCGACAATTTCTTTGATTTCTGTTCCTATAGCTACTAACTCTTACTTTTCTGATAGCAGGCGACAATTTCTTTGATTTCTCTTTCATAGCTACTAACACTTACTTTTCTGATAGCGGGCGACAATTTCTTTGATTTCTCTTTCATAGCTACTAACACTTACTTTTCTAATAGCAGGCAACAATTTCTTTGATTTCTGTTCCTATAGCTACTAACACTTACTTTTCTGATAGCGGGCAACAATTTCTTTGATTTCTCTTTCATAGCTACTAACACTTACTTTTCTAATAGCAGGCAACAATTTCTTTGATTTCTCTTTCATTTGCTACTAACACTTACTTTTCTAATAGCAGGCAACAATTTCTTTGATTTCTCTTTCATTTGCTACTAACACTTACTTTTCTGATAGCGGGCAACAATTTCTTTGATTTCTGTTCCTATAGCTACTAACACTTACTTTTCTGATAGCAGGCGACAATTTCTTTGATTTCTGTTTCTATCGCTACTAACATTTACTTTTCTGATAGCAGGCGACAATTTCTTTGATTTCTCTTTCATAGCTACTAACACTTACTTTTCTGATAACAGGCGACAATTTCTTTGATTTCTGTTCCTATAGCTACTAACAC
>OX104117.1:70943115-70969159 GCA_944474755.1 Limnoperna fortunei
TTTTCTGATAGCGGGCAACAATTTCTTTGATTTCTCTTTTTTCTGATAGCGGGCAACAATTTCTTTGATTTCTCTTTCATAGCTACTAACACTTACTTTTCTGATAGCAGGCGACAATTTCTTTGATTTCTGTTCCTATAGCTACTAACACTTACTTTTCTGATAGCAGGCGACAATTTCTTTGATTTCTCTTTAATAGCTACTAACACTTACTTTTCTGATAGCGGGCGACAATTTCTTTGATTTCTCTTTCATAGCTACTAACACTTACTTTTCTAATAGCAGGCAACAATTTCTTTGATTTCTGTTCCTATAGCTACTAACACTTACTTTTCTGATAGCGGGCAACAATTTCTTTGATTTCTCTTTCATAGCTACTAACACTTACTTTTCTAATAGCAGGCAACAATTTCTTTGATTTCTCTTTCATTTGCTACTAACACTTACTTTTCTGATAGCGGGCTACAATTTCTTTGATTTCTGTTCCTATAGCTACTAACACTTACTTTTCTGATAGCGGGCAACAATTTCTTTGATTTCTCTTTCATAGCTACTAACACTTACTTTTCTAATAGCAGGCAACAATTTCTTTGATTTCTCTTTCATTTGCTACTAACACTTACTTTTCTGATAGCGGGCAACAATTTCTTTGATTTCTGTTCCTATAGCTACTAACACTTACTTTTCTGATAGCAGGCGACAATTTCTTTGATTTCTGTTTCTATCGCTACTAACATTTACTTTTCTGATAGCAGGCGACAATTTCTTTGATTTCTCTTTCATAGCTACTAACACTTACTTTTCTGATAGCAGGCGACAATTTCTTTGATTTCTGTTCCTATAGCTACTAACACTTACTTTTCTGATAGCAGGCGACAATTTCTTTGATTTCTCTTTCATTTGCTACTAACACTTACTTTTCTGATAGCAGGCGACAATTTCTTTTATTTCTGTTCCTATAGCTACTAACACTTACTTTTCTGATAGCGGGCAACAATTTCTTTGATTTCTCTTTCATAGCTACTAACACTTACTTTTCTGATAGCAGGCGACAATTTCTTTGATTTCTGTTCCTATAGCTACTAACACTTACTTTTCTGATAGCAGGCGACAATTTCTTTGATTTCTCTTTCATAGCTACTAACACTTACTTTTCTGATAGCGGGCGACAATTTCTGATTTCTCTTTCATAGCTACTAACACTTACTTTTCTAATAGCAGGCAACAATTTCTTTGATTTCTGTTCCTATAGCTACTAACACTTACTTTTCTGATAGCGGGCAACAATTTCTTTGATTCTCTTTCATAGCTACTAACACTTACTTTTCTAATAGCAGGCAACATTTCTTTGATTTCTCTTTCATTTGCTACTAACACTTACTTTTCTGATAGCGGGCTACAATTTCTTTGATTTCTGTTCCTATAGCTACTAACACTTACTTTTCTGATAGCAGGCGACAATTTCTTTGATTTCTGTTTCTATCGCTACTAACATTTACTTTTCTGATAGCAGGCGACAATTTCTTTGATTTCTCTTTCATAGCTACTAACACTTACTTTTCTGATAACAGGCGACAATTTCTTTGATTTCTGTTCCTATAGCTACTAACACTTACTTTTCTGATAGCAGGCGACAATTTCTTTGATTTCTCTTTCATTTGCTACTAACACTTACTTTTCTGATAGCAGGCGACAATTTCTTTGATTTCTGTTCCTATAGCTACTAACACTTACTTTTCTGATAGCGGGCAACAATTTCTTTGATTTCTCTTTCATAGCTACTAACACTTACTTTTCTAATAGCAGGCAACAATTTCTTTGATTTCTGTTCCTATAGCTACTAACACTTACTTTTCTGATAGCAGGCGACAATTTCTTTGATTTCTGTTCCTATAGCTACTAACACTTACTTTTCTGATAGCGGGCAACAATTTCTTTGATTTCTCTTCATAGCTACTAACACTTACTTTTCTGATAACAGGCGACAATTTCTTTGATTTCTGTTCCTATAGCTACTAACACTTACTTTTCTGATAGCAGGCGACAATTTCTTTGATTTCTGTTCCTATAGCTACTAACACTTACTTTTCTGATAGCAGGCGACAATTTCTTTGATTTCTGTTCCTATAGCTACTAACACTTACTTTTCTGATAGCAGGCGACAATTTCTTTGATTTATGTTCCTATAGCTACTAACACTTACTTTCTGGTAGCGGGCAACAATTTCTTTGATTTCTCTTTCATTTGCTACTAACACTTACTTTTCTGATAGCAGGCGACAATTCTTTGATTTCTGTTTCTATAGCTACTAACACTTACTTTTCTGGTAGCGGGCAACAATTTCTTTGATTTCTCTTTCATTTGCTACTAACACTTACTTTTCTGATAGCAGGCGATAATTTCTTTGATTTCTGTTTCTATAGCTACTAACACTTACTTTTCTGATAGCAGGCAACAATTTCTTTGATTTCTGTTCCTATAGCTACTAACACTTACTTTTCTGATAGCAGGCGACAATTTCTTTGATTTCTGTTCCTATAGCTACTAACACTTACTTTTCTGATAGCAGGCGACAATTTCTTTGATTTCTCTTTCATAGCTACTAACACTTACTTTTCTGATAGCGGGCGACAATTTCTTTGATTTCTCTTTCATAGCTACTAACACTTACTTTTCTGATACCAGGCGACTATTTCTTTGATTTCTGTTTCTATAGCTACTAACACTTACTTTTCTGGTAGCGGGCAACAATTTCTTTGATTTCTCTTTCATTTGCTACTAACACTTACTTTTCTGATAGCAGGCGACAATTTCTTTGATTTCTGTTTCTATAGCTACTAACACTTACTTTTCTGATAGCAGGCAACAATTTCTTTGATTTCTGTTCCTTAGCTACTAACACTTACTTTCCTGATAGCAGGCGACAATTTCTTTGATTTCTGTTCCTATAGCTACTAACAGTTACTTTTCTGGTAGCGGGCAACAATTTCTTTGATTTCTCTTTCATAGCTACTAACACTTAGTTTTCTGATAGCAGGCGACAATTTCTTTGATTTCTGTTCCTATAGCTACTAACACTTACTTTTCTGGTAGCGGGCAACAATTTCTTTGATTTCTCTTTCATAGCTACTAACACTTACTTTTCTGATAGCAGGCGACAATTTTTTTGATTTATGTTCCTATAGCTACTAACACTTACTTTTCTGATAGCGGGCAACAATTTCTTTGATTTCTCTTTCATTTGCTACTAACACTTACTTTTCTGATAGCAGGCGACAATGTCTTTGATTTCTGTTTCTATAGCTACTAACACTTACTTTTCTGGTAGCGGGCAACAATTTCTTTGATTTCTCTTTCATTTGCTACTAACACTTACTTTTCTGATATCAGGCGACAATTTCTTTGATTTCTGTTTCTATAGCTACTAACACTTACTTTTCTGATAGCAGGCAACAATTTCTTTGATTTCTGTTCCTATAGCTACTAACACTTACTTTTCTGATAGCAGGCGACAATTTCTTTGATTTCTGTTCCTATAGCTACTAACACTTACTTTTCTGATAACAGGCGACAATTTCTTTGATTTCTCTTTCATAGCTACTAACACTTACTTTTCTGATAACAGGCGACAATTTCTTTGATTTCTGTTCCTATAGCTACTAACACTTACTTTTCTGGTAGCGGGCAACAATTTCTTTGATTTCTCTTTCATAGCTACTAACACTTACTTTTCTGATAGCAGGCGACAATTTCTTTGATTTCTGTTCCTATAGCTACTAACACTTACTTTTCTGGTAGCGGGCAACAATTTCTTTGATTTCTCTTTCATAGCTACTAACACTTACTTTTCTGATAGCGGGCAACAATTTCTTTGATTTCTGTGCTTATAGCTACTAACACTTACTTTTCTGATAGCAGGCGACAATTTCTTTGATTTCTCTTTCATTTGCTACTAACACTTACTTTTCTGATAGCAGGCGACAATTTCTTTGATTTATGTTCCTATAGCTACTAACACTTACTTTTCTGATAGCGGGCAACAATTTCTTTGATTTCTCTTTCATTTGCTACTAACACTTACTTTTCTGATAGCAGGCGACAATGTCTTTGATTTCTGTTTCTATAGCTACTAACACTTACTTTTCTGGTAGCGGGCAACAATTTCTTTGATTTCTCTTTCATTTGCTACTAACACTTACTTTTCTGATATCAGGCGACAATTTCTTTGATTTCTGTTTCTATAGCTACTAACACTTACTTTTCTGATAGCAGGCAACAATTTCTTTGATTTCTGTTCCTATAGCTACTAACACTTACTTTTCTGATAGCAGGCGACAATTTCTTTGATTTCTGTTCCTATAGCTACTAACACTTACTTTTCTGATAACAGGCGACAATTTCTTTGATTTCTCTTTCATAGCTACTAACACTTACTTTTCTGATAACAGGCGACAATTTCTTTGATTTCTGTTCCTATAGCTACTAACACTTACTTTTCTGGTAGCGGGCAACAATTCTTTGATTCTCTTTCATAGCTACTAACACTTACTTTCTGATAGCAGGCGACAATTTCTTTGATTTCTGTTCCTATAGCTACTAACACTTACTTTTCTGGTAGCGGGCAACAATTTCTTTGATTTCTCTTTCATAGCTACTAACACTTACTTTTCTGATAGCGGGCAACAATTTCTTTGATTTTCTGTGCTTATAGCTACTAACACTTACTTTTCTGATAGCAGGCGACAATTTCTTTGATTTCTCTTTCATAGCTACTAACACTTACTTTTCTGATAGCAGGCGACAATTTCTTTGATTTCTCTTTCATAGCTACTAACACTTACTTTTCTGATAGCAGGCGACAATTTCTTTGATTTCTGTTCCTATAGCTACTAACACTTACTTTTCTGATAACAGGCGACAATTTCTTTGATTTCTCTTTCATAGCTACTAACACTTACTTTTCTGATAACAGGCGACAATTTCTTTGATTTCTGTTCCTATAGCTACTAACACTTACTTTTCTGGTAGCGGGCAACAATTTCTTTGATTTCTCTTTCATTAGCTACTAACACTTACTTTTCTGATAGCGGGCAACAATTTCTTTGATTTCTGTTCCTATAGCTAGTAACACTTACTTTTCTGGTAGCGGGCAACAATTTCTTTGATTTCTCTTTCATAGCTACTAACACTTACTTTTCTGATAACAGGCGACAATTTCTTTGATTTCTCTTTCATAGCTACTAACACTTACTTTTCTGATAACAGGCGACAATTTCTTTGATTTCTGTTCCTATAGCTACTAACACTTACTTTTCTGGTAGCGGGCAACAATTTCTTTGATTTCTCTTTCATTGCTACTAACACTTACTTTTCTGATAGCGGCCAGCAACAATTTCTTTGATTTCTCTTTCATTTGCTACTAACACTTACTTTTCTGATAGCGGGCAACAATTTCTTTGATTTCTGTTCCTATAGCTACTAACACTTACTTTTCTGGTAGCGGGCAACAATTTCTTTGATTTCTCTTTCATAGCTACTAACACTTACTTTTCTGATAACAGGCGACAATTTCTTTGATTTCTGTTCCTATAGCTACTAACACTTACTTTTCTGATAGCAGGCGACAATTTCTTTGATTTCTCTTTCATAGCTACTAACACTTACTTTTCTAATAGCGGGCAACAATTTCTTTGATTTCTGTTCCTATAGCTACTAACACTTACTTTTCTGGTAGCTGGCAACAATTTCTTTGATTTCTCTTTCATAGCAACTAACACTTACTTTTCTAATAGCAGGCAACAATTTCTTTGATTTCTCTTTCATTTGCTACTAACACTTACTTTTCTGATAGCAGGCGACAATTTCTTTGATTTCTGTTCCTATAGCTACTAACACTTACTTTTCTGGTAGCGGGCAACAATTTCTTTGATTTCTCTTTCATAGCTACTAACACTTACTTTTCTGATAGCAGGCGACAATTTCTTTGATTTCTGTTCCTATAGCTACTAACACTTACTTTTCTGGTAGCGGGCAACAATTTCTTTGATTTCTCTTTCATAGCTACTAACACTTACTTTTCTGATAGCAGGCGACAATTTCTTTGATTTCTGTTCCTATAGCTACTAACACTTACTTTTCTGATAGCAGGCGACAATTTCTTTGATTTCTGTTCCTATAGCTACTAACACTTACTTTTCTGGTAGCGGGCAACAATTTCTTTGATTTCTCTTTCATAGCTACTAACACTTACTTTTCTTCTGATAGCAGGCGACAATTTCTTTGATTTCTGTTTCTATAGCTACTAACACTTACTTTTCTGATAGCAGGCAACAATTTCTTTGATTTCTATTTCTATAGCTACTAACACTTACTTTTCTGGTAGCGGGCAACAATTTCTTTGATTTCTGCATTTGTTCTTGTCAGAAAGATTTCAAGACTCCTTTTAACACCTAAAAGTGTACTTCAATGAAATTTGTAACCAATTCAAAATTAAAACCCCAGAAATTTTAATATTATCATGGATTATAATTACAGCATGGTACTCTTATACAATATTTTTGAAAATTGTTTGTGATATATGTTTGTTTTATGTAAACTGTCATATTTCCTGTCCACCTCTTATATAAACCAAATCATGTCATTGTTGAAAGTACATGTTACACAAATAAATACGTTATTATATATTAATAGTGTAGTGAAGATGTACCCACATTAAATTTTCACCTCTCGTCTTTCAAAAATATTTTAGGTAGACTGAAAGAAACAAGTGTGGGTAGGATAGTATTGACTATGCAATACTAAGTCACCTACTGGCAAGCCCAGGGGGCATAATTTCATTAAAAATCATTCGACTGGAACAAAACTTCGAGATCTGTAACTGATGATGGTTGACACTCATACTAAATATGCGCTCAAAACAAACAAAGTCAAAGGGACATAACTTTGTCAAAAACCAACAGACAGTAACAAAATTCAAACTTCAGTGGTAACTTTTGATATCATACAAAATATCAGCTCAAAATCTGCAACCATTTAGAAAAAATAGTCTGGAAAGCATGCATGTGATGGACTGGGTGCAAACCTATAGTTCCCTTTGGCTATGCAGGGACTAATAAAAATAAACTAGTAGTCTATGAGATGTGGAAATTTTTACAAGATTTTTTTAACATTATTTCGATTTTAAAGCATTTATTAATTACATCAGAAGATACTGCTTATTGTTTTCGTATCCCTATACTAATCTTATGTTTTATTAAATAGTTGTTTATTCTTTCTTAAATACTCAATGACATTCAGAATAAATTAAGACACTCAGTATAAAACATGTTTTATCTGGGATTTGCTTCTAGTTTGCATCAGAACAAACCAAGGTTTTCTCCAATTACTACAGCTTTCACCAACAATAAAAACGGTACACCATGATACAGCTGAAAAATCGCTAAGTGGCGTTATACCCCATCCAAACAAACAACTACTATGTAAACATGAGAATAGATCGGCAGCATGTGGATCCATATGTTGAATTAATGTGATAAAGAGGCACATCAAATTCTTCATACATTTGACAATGTTTAAGTTTTAATTTTAACAATTCCACCTACTGAAGGAAAATATATTATCAAACTTCAGTAAAACACCATTGTATGTTATAGCCTATTACTCTATGCAGAGACCTACTTGCCTTAATTTTTGACTAACTTTACATAAGATAATGTAAATTGTATTGATCGTAAACAAACTTTGTGAAAATGGTAATGGACATACGCTTAACACATATAATAAACTAAAAGAACTTTACAGAGAACGAGATACAAAGAGGTAGTTCATCTAGCTGCACATATGTATGAATTACAAACAATACACAGAATTATATGTGGTTGTTGACTCACCATCATCGCTTTATGGAGAGAATAATCATCATAGAATGTAGTAGGCTTAAAGATGGCAAGAATCAACTCTTCCAAATCTCCAAAAGCCTGCTATCAAATCCTGGAAGATATAATATTACATATATATCCAGCAGTAAACACATGTATAATTGACACTTGTAAGTACATTTGATCGCAATTGTCATGAAACCAAATTAACAAATCAATGAACGAATGATTTAAGCCACAAACCACCATTTCATTTCAGACAAAGATTTATGTAAATGTGCCTCATAATTAATGCTTAACTAAATGATCAACCGTTGTGCTTTCCACTCTAGAATATTGAGATAATTAATGTTTTCAACAAAACATTTTGTTATTTTATTAGGACAGACAATTATTCCATTTATTTATCGTGTTTAACGTCTGCTTTTTTATAGATATCTTTTTGGAAAAGACGAACAGTCGCTCGGCTATGCATTAAATAATAATTGATAACGTGATACGAATTGCGAACAGAAATGCAATTAACTGATCTGGATCCCCCGGGACGTGACCCAGTCATTTAAACGTTTAATCAAAAGAAAAACAAAATGTTGTTGCATTCTGACGTTCAATTCAATGTGGCAGATTTCATCAACATCCTCCAATGTTCGATAAGCTGACTTATCTGTCGCTAACTGCTTCAGGACTCTCAATAATGGGAAGTCTATATTTTATGTAAGGGCAGAAACAATCACGATCTGTAATTTTAAAAGGAATCCACAACTAAGCATGTTAAAGGAGGAAAAAGTTGTTTGACATATTAAAAAAAGATATAGAAAAGAAAATGTGACCTTGATTCAACACTACACATAAACCATGTAACATGTGAATAAACAAAGCAGAAAAATGTCACATCAAACACGTATATGGATCTAATTGGAGGAACATCAATGTCGAGTGGTTAAAGTAGTAAGTCATCTACTATTGATTACGTGCTTGTCAACACTGAGGTTGCTGGTTTGAGTCTCACTCTGGGCAGAGTGTGCTCGACTTCTATCTTAATTGACAAGGATTTCCAGTTTTTGTACCGAAGGTCTGCAATTTTATCTGGGTACTTCCGCTTTCTTCCCCAATAAAAACTGGATGCCACAATATGGAATGATTAAATATTCATAAAATTGAGGTAAAAACCACATTCAAAAATATAAACATATTATAGGGAAAAAATGGAATATGATTTAGTTTTATAATACATTGGACTTACAGATAATTGTGTGTATGTATGAATTATATTTAAAAAAAGTCACGGTATCAAATGCGGTATGCCTCGTCATGTTTGGGTGTACATAAAGTGTGTAAAATGAGCTAATCGAATAGTGAAAAGTTACCATAATTATATTATCAGGCAGTTCTTTTACAGAAACGATGATGTTTATACAGGCCATTATAGGTTAAATTGCATATAAATACAAACAATTAAACTCAGCAAATATATAGTTTTGATTTTGTATATATAATTTTGTAGAGTTGTAGTCGGACACGTTAGACACATCTCACGTCAAACTTTATTATTGTTTAATAAATTAATTCTACCTAACAGTGTCTCAAAAACTCGCGGTAGAACTGTCCATGCCTCATACACTGTACTGGTAGACTAGACTTTGGTCCATGCCTCATACACTGTACTGGTAGACTAAACTTTGGTCCATGCCTTATACACTGTACAGGTAGACTAAACTTTGGTCCATGCCTCATACACTGTACAGGTAGACTAAACTTTGGTCCATGCCTCATACACTGTACTGGTAGACTAGACTTTGGTCCATGCCTCATACACTGTACTGGTAGACTAGACTTTGGTCCATGCCTCATACACTGTACTGGTAGACTAGACTTTGGTCCATGCCTCATACACTGTACTGGTAGACTAAACTTTGGTCCATGCCTCACACACTGTACTGGTAGACTAGACTTTGGTCCATTCCGCATACACTGTACTGGTAGACTAGACTTTGGTCCATGCCTCATACACTGTACTGGTAGACTAAATTTGATCCATGGCTCCTACGCTGTACTGTTAGACTAGACCTTGGTCCATGTCTCATACACTGTACTGGTAGACTAGACTTTGTTTCATGCCTCATACACTCTATTGGTAGACTAGACTTTGGTCCATGCCGCATACACTCTACTGGTAGACTAGACCTTGGTCCATGCCTCCTACACAGTACTGGTAGACAAGACCTTGGTCCATGCCTCATAAACTGTACTGGTAGACTAGGCTTTGGTCCATGCGCATACACAGTACTGGTAGACTAGACCTTGGTCCATGCCTCATACACAGTACTGGTAGACTAGACCTTGGTCCATGCCTCATAAACTGTACTGGTAGACTATACTTTGGTCCATGCGCATTCACTGTACTGGTAGACTAGACCTTGGTCCATGCCTCATACACAGTACTGGTAGACTAGACCATGCCGCATACAATGTACTGGTAGACTAAATTTTGGTCCATGCCTCATACACTGTACTGGTAGACTACACCTTGGTCCATGCCTCATACACTGTACTGGTAGACTAGACTTTGGTCCATGCCTCATACACTGTTCTGGCATTTAATGCATTACACTCACAGTAACCATCCAACCATCTTTAATCTGTAATATGGCTTCAATGCTTAAGACGAGTAACCCCATACCACCTGCGCAGGAAATATGGGTACATTACTTAGAACCGGTAACCATCCGGCTCCTCTGCAGCAAAATATTAAAATATTAAGAGCAAGTTATACCCAGCTACCTGTGCAGGCAATATGAAGGTAAAACCAAAATACCAAACACCGAGAAAATTGTCAAAAAGACAAAACACAAATCAAAGACCGAGAAACCGGCAAACTACAGAACCAACAACCAAAAATATAGTAACTACAGCAGTAGTCCTAACTTGGTACAGGCTTTTCAATAGAAATGATGGTTTATTTTATGGCATACCAAACCTCCCGCTTCCAATTACTGTAGTATGTGAGTTGGTTTGTTTAGTAAAATAGATGGGTAACATATACCACTAGTCAGAAAAGTACAATAACCCAACTCAACCTGTACAGGCAATATGGTAAAATACTTAGAACCAGTAACCATCCATCCAACGGTACGGGCAATATGGTACTATACTTAAAACAAGTAACCCCCGCGATCCGTACAGGCAATAGGTACGATAATCAGTAACAGTATCCATCTAGCCAACTGTACAGGTAATATTGTACAACACGTAGAACCAGTTACCGTCTAGCCACCTGTAAAGGCAATGCGTTACAATACTTAGGACCAGTAACCGTCTAGCCACCTGTAGAGGCAGTATGGTACAATACTTAGAACCAGTAACCGTCTAGCCATCTGTACAGGCAATATGGTACAATACTTAGAACCAGTAACCGTCCAGCCACCTGTACAGGCAGTATGGTACAATACTTAGAACCAGTAACCATCTAGCCACATGTACAGGCAAAATGGGTACGATAATTAATACCAAAAACCATCCAGCCACCTGTACAGTCAATATGGATGCAACTTAGAACAAGTGATCATCCAGCCATATGAACCGAAAATGTAGAAACAATATCTAATACCAGCAACGCTCTAACCACATGTACTGGCATCTATCGGTAAAAAGATTACAATCAGTCACCACCCAGCCCCCGTATACAGGCAATATGGTACACTACTGAGAACCAATCACCGCCCAGCCCCATATACAGGCAATATGGTACACTACTGAGAACCAGTCACCGCCCAGACCCCGTATACAGGTAATATGGTACACTACTGAGAACCAGTTACTAACCAGCCCCCGTATACAGGCAATATGGTACACTACTGAGAACCAGTCACCACCCAGCCCCCGTATACAGGCAATATGGTACACTACTGAGAACCAATCACCGCCCAGCCCCATATACAGGCAATATGGTACACTACTGAGAACCAGTCACCGCCCAGACCCCGTATACAGGTAATATGGTACACTACTGAGAACCAGTTACTAACCAGCCCCCGTATACAGGCAATATGGTACACTACTGAGAACCAGTTACTAACCAGCCCCCGTATACAGGCAATATGGTACACTACTTAGAACTAGTCACCGCCCAGCCCCCGTATACAGGCAATATGGTACACTACTGAGAACCAGTCACCGCCCAGACCCCGTATACAGGCAATATGGTACACTACTGAGAACCAGTTACTAACAAGCCCCCGTATACAGGCAATATGGTACACTACTGAGAACCAGTTACTAACCAGTCCCCGTATACAGGCAATATGGTACACTACTGAGAACCAGTTACTAACCAGCCCCCGTATACAGGCAATATGGTACACTACTGAGAACCAGTTACCGCCCAGCCCCCGTATACAGGCAATATGGTACACTACTGAGAACCAGTTACCACCCAGCCCCCGTATACAAGCAATATGGTACACTACTGAGAACCAGTTACCACCCAGCCCCCGTATACAAGCAATATGGTACACTACTGAGAACCAGTTACCGCCCAGCCCCCGTATACAGGCAATATGGTACACTATTGAGAACCAGTTACCACCCAGCCCCGTATACAGGCAATATGGTACACTACTGAGAACCAGTCACCGCCCAGCCCCCGTATACAGGCAATATGGTACACTACTAAGAACCAGTCACCTCCCAGCCCCCGTATACAGGCAATATGGCACACTACTGAGAACCAATTACCACCCAGCCCCCGTATACAGGCAATTTGGCACACTACTGAGAACCAGTTACCACCCAGCCGCCGTATAGCAATATGGTACACTATTGAGAACCAGTTACCACCCAGCCTCGTATACAGGCAATATGGTACACTACTGAGAACCAGTCACCGCCCAGCCCCCGTATACAGGCAATATGGTACACTACTAAGAACCAGTCACCTCCCAGCCCGGTATACAGGCAATATGGCACACTACTAAGAACCAATTACCACCCAGGCCCCGTATACAGGCAATTTGGCACACTACTGAGAACCAGTTACCACCCAGCCGCCGTATAGCAATATGGTACACTACTGAGAACCAGTCACCGCCCAGCCCCGTATACAGGCTATATGGTACACTACTGAGAACCAATTACCACCCAGCCCACCGTATACAGGAAATATGGTACACTACTGAGAACCAGTCACCACCCACCCCCGTATACAGGCAATATGGTACACTACTGAGAACCAATCACCGCCCAGCCCCATATACAGGCAATATGGTACACTACTGAGAACCAATTACCACCCAGCCCCCGTATACAGGCAATTTGGCACACTACTGAGAACCAGTTACCACCCAGCCGCCGTATAGCAATATGGTACACTACTGAGAACCAGTCACCGCCCAGCCCCGTATACAGGCTATATGGTACACTACTGAGAACCAATTACCACCCAGCCCACCGTATACAGGAAATATGGTACACTACTGAGAACCAGTCACCACCCAGCCCCCGTATACAGGAAATATGGTACACTACTGAGAACCAGTCACCACCCAGTCCCCGTATACAGGCAATATGGTACACTACTGAGAACCAGTCACCACCCAGCCCCCGTATACAGGCAATATGGTACACTACTGAGAACCAATTACCACCCAGCCCACCGTATACAGGAAATATGGTACACTACTGAGAACCAGTCACCACCCAGCCCCCGTATACAGGCAATATGGTACACAACTGAGAACCAATCATCGCCCAGCCCCATATACAGGCAATATGGAACACTACTGAGAACCAGTCACCGCCCAGACCCCGTATACAGGCAATATGGTACACTACTGAGAACCAGTTACTAACAAGCCCCCGTATACAGGCAATATGGTACACTACTGAGAACCAGTTACTACCCAGCCCCCGTATACAGGCAATATGGTATACTACTGAGAACCATTCACCACCCTGCCCCCGTATACAGGCAATATGGTACATTACTGAGAACCAGTTACCGCCCAGCCCCCGTATACAGGCAATATGGTACACTAATGAGAACCAGTCACCGCCCAGCCCCTTATACTGGCAATACAGTACACTATTGAGAACCAGTTACCACCCAGCCCCGTATACAGGCAATATGGTACACTACTGAGAACCAGTCACCGCCCAGCCCCCGTATACAGGCAATATGGTACACTACTAAGAACCAGTCACCTCCAAGCCCCCGTATACAGGCAATATGGTACACTACTGAGAACCAATTACCACCCAGCCCCCGTATACAGGCAATTTGGCACACTACTGAGAACCAGTTACCACCCAGCCGCCGTATAGCAATATGGTACATTACTGAGAACCAGTCACCGCCCAGCCCCCTATACAGTCAATATGGTACACTACTTAGAACTAGTCACCGCCCAGCCCCCGTATACATTCAATATGGCACACTACTGAGAACCAGTTACCACCCAGCCCCCTATACAGGCAATATGGTACACTACTTAGAACCAGTCACCGCCCGGCCCCTTATACAGGCAATATGGTACAATACTTAGAACTAGTTACCACCGATCCACCTGTACAGAGATAAGATTACAAAACTTAGAACCAGTAACCACCCATCAACATGTACAGGCGTAATAGGTAAACTACTTAGAAGCAATAACCATCTAGCCACCTGTACAAGTAATATGGTACAATACTTAGAACCAGTAACCACCCAGCCACATGTACAGGCAATATAGGTACAATACTTAGAGCCAGTAACCACCCAGCCACCTGTACAGGCGGTATGGGTACACTACTTAGAACCAGTTACCAACCAGCCCCCGTATACAGGAAATATGGTACACTACTGAGAACCAGTTACTACCCAGCCCCCGTATTCAGGCAATATGGTACACTACTGAGAACCAGTTACCACCCAGCCCCCGTATACATGCAATATGGTACACTACTGAGAACCAGTCACCGCCCAGCCCCCTATACAGCCAATATGGTACACTACTTAGATGTCAACACTGAGATTGCGGGTTCGATTCTCACTGCAGGCAGGGTGTACTCGACTCCAATCTTAATTGACAAGGATTGCCAGTTTTCCTACCGCAGGTCGGGGGCCTCTCTCCGGGTACTCCGGCTTCCCCCCCCCCCCCCAATAAAAACTGGACGCCATGAAATAGCTGAAAAATTGCTGAAAGTGGCGTTAAAACACCATTCAAACAAACAAACAAACACTACTTAGAACTAGTCACCGCCCAGCCCCCGTATACATTCAATATGGCACACTACTGAGAACCAGTTACCACCCAGCCCCCTATACAGGCAATACAGTACACTATTGAGAACCAGTTACCACCCAGCCCCCTATACAGGCAATATGGTACACTACTTAGAACCAGTCACCGCCCGGCCCCTTATACAGGCAATATGGTACAATACTTAGAACTAGTTACCACCCATCCACCTGTACAGAGATAAGATTACAAAACTTAGAACCAGTAACCACCCATCAACATGTACAGGCGAAATAGGTAAACTACTTAGAAGCAATAACCATCTAGCCACCTGTACAAGTAATATGGTACAATACTTAGAACCAGTAACCACCCAGCCACATGTACAGGCAATATAGGTACAATACTTAGAGCCAGTAACCACACAGCCACATGTACAGGCAATATGGGTACACTACGTATATAATTAGAACCAGTTACCATCCACAGACCTGTATTGCAATAAGGTTACAAGATCCGAGATTTTGCCGAGAACTTTGGTTTCCTCCCAGATAAAACTAGACGCCATGTAGAAGCGGCGTTAATCCCCATTCAAACAAAACACAGACACTGTTCATGAATCATAATCATTGATATCGTCGACTTCTGTATGGTTAACTGACTTTAAGATTATCTAGAGAGTGCAGAGTTCATTTCGTGTGAAGTATCCTCTTTAAGCCAAAAAAGAAATGGTGCATATTAGTCTCTTCACCTATAGAGCTGTCTAGCTTGTGATCGAGTGTAGTAATGTGGATCTTTTATTGGTTAAGTTCGTGCGAGTTATAGTACTTAAAGCCCGATCCCGAAACAAAATGGGTGACGTATTTGAAGAGTGTAAAGCACGTTCCATGTCAAATATCCCTTTTGTATATAATGGAAGACTAGGGGCGTAACCCAGGTCTGAATATTACCAGGGTACGATAGAACTTCCAGAGTCGCATCCTTTATTCGCCACCCAGTCACACGCAGGGCAGCTCTTTGCCTCTGGTCATTTGAAAGAACGCAGTGTCCACACAACAAATGACACCACTGACCTATACGTTTATATTGACGTTTTGCCAATCTGCGAAATAAACTATTGTTAAAATGCATACTTCGTCTATTTCTAAAAATAATATACATTAACCCTCGTTAAGATGATCCATTATAATACATTTCATGTTAATCTTTAAAAAAAATCTTATAGTCGTTCTGCGGATTCCAGTGACATCTTTAAGGCTAATCTATCAAACATCCTGGGAAAAATATAATTTATTAGAATAAAAACGGATCTCAAACAGTTTGACGGAAACGTTAGGTTTCGCAAATATGACAGTAACATTATTATATCCAGATATATGAAGCAAACAATTCTAATTTACATGCATCACATACAACAACGGAATTGTGAGTACAGTCAGCAAAAATGAATTAAAGTAAGACACGCACTTGTAACTAAATCAGTAGAACTTTTATCGTCAAAATTCCTAAACGTTATGCCAAATCCGGTTAAGGCCGTCTTAATTAAACACCTTAGAGTTATAAACATTTGGGGAATTGTAACGCCAAGATAACATTGAATCCACCTTAGGTCAATTTTACTGTCGACATCATGGGCTTGTTGATAGATACAAGACAAGTGTAACAGATACGATTCATGCCTGAGCTTCAATAGTTAGTGTTTGCTTTGATCCTAACCTCAGCTTCATTTCTTTGTTTTTCCATGTTTCAGGTTCTCATCGAGTACTCGGGATGGCTGCCCCCACCCCCCCCCCCCCAAGCTCAAGTAAAATCTATAATAAAGCTATATTTAAGTTGCCTTTACATTCCCCGCGTCCGGTTTTTACAAATATCTAAAAACATTTGTTAAAATTATAATAGATAATATATTTTAATGTAAAGTTTCGATAAGACTGATACATTTTTGACAAAAGGTAATAACGTCACCGATCAAGTAAGCATTATGGCTTTTGTGTTACCTATTACATTTTTAAAATGTTCTTCTTTATCCAAACTGTTGTAAAATAAGAAAAAAGTTGTGGTCGTTTGTCTACATTTAAGAACATGATAATTTTTTCCATAAATCTCATAAATAAGTTATCCAACCTGACAAAATTTTCTGTTTTCAGTAGGTGATATTTAAAAAAAAATATGATGATAAGGAATTTAAATGCATATGATTATCATTTAAGATGCATAATATTCCAATTAAGCAAATTTTTGTTGAAATCTATCTAATTATAATTTTACAGTATTTTATTTTCAAAACGTTATTATAACGAAATCAAAATAGCGGAAGTCCCTAGAGCGCCCGCTTTTGAACAACAAATGTCAATATTGATCTTCTGCAAATTCTTTAAGGGTAAAGATGGCAAGCTAAACATGAGTATCCTTGTCTCTAATGCAAAAAATGCCAAAGAGGGCGATTATTAAGATCTATGCATTTTCAAACAGAAAACACACAGAATTCCAAAGATGGCATACGCAAACAGACGCAGTTCGTAACATGCACACCGTTCCCAATTTTAATGGTAATTAGCTAAGTTTAACGTCCTTACATACGTGTGAATCAAAGATCGTTTTTATAAACATTCACAATTGATTGTCAGAACATCGGGATAAGTGCTAGAAGTGACCAATTGGCGCCATTGGACTCCATATAGGTGAAGATAGTTTTAATCTGCATGCTTGTCTAGAATGATCAAAGCTGCCTGATTTTGAGTCTTAATCTTTAGCTGATATAGTATACTCCTTTCCGGTATCAATTATGTCTTCTTTATCCTTACGACACACACATTTTCACCTTAGGACAAACCAAACGGCTTGGATAATATTTTACTCACGCAAAAGTAATAAAACATCAACAAGATCAATAAATTGTATAGATACAAGTTGATAAAACTTAAAATCTCGATGTAATAGCTGACCAGAGTAGAATTTACTTGATAGCAGACGACAGTAGTATCGAAATGATAGCAGACGACATAAGTATCCACATGATAGCAAATGATAGCAGACGACAGTAGTATCGACATGATAGCAGAGCACAGTAGTATCTACATGATAGCAGACGAGAGTAGTATAAAAATGATAGCAGACGACAGTAGCATCGAAATGATAACAGACGACAGTAGTATCGACATGATAGCAGACCACAGTTGTATCGACATGATCGCAGACGACAGAAGTATCGAAATGATAGCAGACGACAGTAGCATCGAAATGATAGCAGAGCACAGTAGTATCTACATACATGTAATAGCAGACGACAGTAGTATCGAAATGATAGCAGACGACAGTAGTATCGACATGATAGCAGACCACAGTTGTATCGACATGATCGCAGACGACAGTAGTATCGAAATGATAGCAGACGACAGAAGCATCGAAATGATAGCAGAGCACAGTATATCTACATACATGTAATTTCAGACGACAGTAGTATCGAAATGATAGCAGACGACAGTAGTATCGAAATGATAGCAGACGACAGTAATATCGAAATGATAGCAGACGACAGTAGTATCGAAATAATAGCAGACGACAGTAGTATCGAAATGATAGCAGAGCACAGTAGTATCTACATAATATCAGACGACAGTAGTATCTACATGATAGCAGACGACAGTAGTATCTACATGATAGCAGAGCACAGTAGTATCGAAATGATAGCAGAGCACAGTAGTATCTACATGATAGCAGACGACAGTAGTATCGAAATGATAGCAGACGACAGTAGTATCGACATGAAAGCAGAGCACAGTAGTATCAACATGATAGCAAACGACAGTAGTATCGACATGATAACAGAGCACAGTAGTATCGAAATGATAGCAGACGATAGTAGTATCTACATGATCAAGTCAAGTAATATTTATTTAAAGTCGGTGCACATGTTACAATAACATAAGCTCTTTAGAGCTTTTAAAACCGACATACATAAATAAAGCACACACTCTAAAAATGATACAAAGCTATAGCCCATTAACACATATAGAAGCATAGCAAGACACATAACATGCATAGCAAAACAACAGATATAAAAGCACAGCAAGACATATAAAGCATAGCAAGACATACAAAGCATAGCAAGACATATAAAAAGCATCGCAAGACACGTTAAAAAGCACATCAAGACATAAAAAATAGCATTCAAAACACTGAAATCTATATGAAACATACATTCAGACACAGACTAACACAGACGGCAGTAGTATCTACATGATAGCAGACGACAGTAGTATCGACATGATAGCAGACGACAGTAGTATCGACATGATAGCAGACGACAGTAGTATCGACATGATCGCAGATGACAGTAGTATCGACATGATAGCAGACGACAGTAGTATCTACAAAATAGCAGACGACAGTAGTATCTACATGCGCCGAAGCAGATACACCGAGGAATTAGGGCTTACGAACGATATCATATCAAATGATTTTCGTTTATTTTCTAATTGTACGCTGCCGTTTATTGACATGTTGAAATAATCGCTAAATGTAAGAGCAGACTTTATGCATTCCATTTACCATATGATCCTGGATGTCTTTTTGTAGATCTCTTTCTGAAATGATTAATAGTCGCGAAGCTGTACAAGAAACTATAATCAACAGAGTGATATGAAATCAAACCAAGAGTGTAATAAATCTCTGGAGCATTCGTTGTTGCGTTCTGACAGACAATTTAATTTAGAAGATCTCGTAAACATCTCCGACCAGTTACTATCTGTAGTTAATATTGAAAACACATTTTACTAAGCTTCCTATTATTATAATGACATCAACTCCATGCAAATGTCTCATTAAAGAGAAACTATCAAGACTTAAAATTCAAAAGAGGCAATTAAAGACAGCAGTACGCAAAATAAAAGCGAACTACGAAGAGGCAAAGAAGTAAGAAATTATGTTTACATACGCATGGGCATATGAGAATAATATAACGTAAGAATGTAAAGTCAAATTATGTTTAGAGTAATTATAAAATTAATGCACATACAACTTTAACAGAATTCCGATAATTATCGTTCTAACAATGACTGAAGTACTAAATCTAATTAGTTTGTTCTGCATGACTATATAGAACCATATCCCCGGCATTAATTTTTTTGAAGATGAGTAGCTTCTTATTTTATGTAAATGTTTTAAGTCTTGTT
The DNA here is from genome assembly GCA_944474755.1 of Limnoperna fortunei. Taxonomy (NCBI): domain Eukaryota; kingdom Metazoa; phylum Mollusca; class Bivalvia; order Mytilida; family Modiolidae; genus Limnoperna; species Limnoperna fortunei. Next base: position 70,963,384 of record OX104117.1, read on the forward strand.
TGTTTCTTTGAAAGCTTTATCAGCAATGTGTGCACATTTGAAATACTGCCTTATCAATTAATGTTTTGTAAAACATAAAACGTGTTTTTTCTGAAAAATTATACGTTTATAGAAAATGTTAATGAGGCCTTTTCTTATTTTTGCGAATTATAAAACAAATTATTACAGAGATATAAATTCCGGTATGTACAAAACCTTCTTTCGTTCTTAAAGAAGCGCAGTTATCATAATTATGTGCTTTTGGCGTTGTAAAGCATAAATATTTCTAATTTATAGTTACTTTATAAAATTCCTAATGTTGGCTGCACAAACTCCGTCAAATGCTATAAGACATTCCTATCCACTTTTGAAAACTTAGTTGATCTGGTGTGCATAACAGATAATCCAAACCGGAAACGTGTTCCACAAAAGATAGACTTTATCGCTCGAACGAAACGCTTATTAAACGCACAGTAGAATAGGAAATTCATTGACAAATTGCATAATAACAAGACATTGCTTGCATGACGTAACTTCTGGTATTTGTCTAAAGGAATCCCTAATAATTGTGTGAAATATCCTATCGTAGACGGAATGATGGCGATAATAGAGGACAATACAATGGCAATAAGTGTTATGGTAAATCGACGTTGGTCTTTTTGCCATTCTTTTTCTTTATTATTCCTAATATCATTCTCGCGGCGGATTGATCTTGCACGATACACTGCACAAATTAAAAATGCATTACAAACAATAAATATCAACAATGGCGCGACATGAAATAGTACGATACAAATAATGTCATATATTCGATAATAATTTGATCTCCTAAACCACGTGGCTTTCATGTTATATTCCTCATTGTTTCCAACGATGCTGTAACAAAAAAATCTCGGAATCGTGATAAGAAATGTAAGTATCAATATAAAGAATATTCGTGACCTGGCTCTGTTGACGCTACAATACCCTCGGGCCCACAGAGGAGATTTCACATACATAAACCTGTCAATAGTTACTCCAACTGTCAGCCACACGCTCACAGCCATAAAGGAATTAACCATTGGGAAATATACAAATCCGTTAAACAACTGACATGCGTATTGTGTACACGTTCTTGAAATCAACATCCAAACAAACGATAGAATCAACGCACACATGTCTGTCATTGCCAAGAGTTTTAGGTATAAATATGGAGATTCGTTAAGATTTCCCTTAAACAGAATGACAATGTTAAGAATATTTCCACAAATTCCGAACATACATATGATAGGTCCAACATATGTATTTGATATTTCAGCTGCCGTGTCTACTTGACTTTTAGATTGGTTTGGAAATAGCGGTACCAGGGCAGAGGAATCGTTAATGTAATACGTCATCATACCGCTGCTATTCATTCCCACTGAAATAAATAACAAAACAGTAATATTAATAATAATTTAAGACTTCCATAATTCAATTATGAAACTTCTTAATACTAAAATATTAAGATTGCGGGTTCGTTTCCCACTGCAGGCACGGGGCGCTTGACTCTTAATTGACAAGAATTGCCAGTTTTCCTACTGAAGGTCGGGCATGTTCTTCGGGTACTACGTATTCCTTTCCCCACCTTAGAGACTGGACGCTATTATATAGCAGAAAAAAATGTTGAAGGTGGCGTTAAACAACATTCAAACAAACAAAACTATACTAAAGTATTACCTGAATATTCAGCATAGTCGTCTGCTAGTAAGAATGTTTAATATAGGTACTGAAGCAATACATACATTTTTATTAGTTTCACCCAGACATTCATAAAGATGTAAGTAAAAGAAAAAGACATTGATACCAGTCACACTGTTTTATGTTCAAATGTGATGATTTGATTTTGTACATTATCTTAAAACCCAGCGTATATATTTAACAGATAAGTTTTTAAACTATCAATACATCTGGATGTTTTTCCGTATTTTTAGAATGAAAACATTTTGAAATAGAGGTTAAAACTGATAAAATTGTCCTGGTATTCTTTACTGAAATGGAGGTTAAAATGCGATTAACTTGAAAGATTGCAAGTGGTTTCTCTGTACGTTCCCAAGTGATATTTTGCATGACGGACGCCAATTCTAAAGTCGCGAATTCGAAAAATTTTCTGTCACATATACACAATTGTTATAAAAAAATAAAAGCTTATTTAACAAAGGTGTGTAAGTGTTTTTTTTGTTAACTATACAATGATTCATTGGTTGTTATTCCATTCAAATCCAAATATACATGTAGCTTCAAATAAACATTTAATATTAAATGAAGAGACTACCGTGCCAGCAAAAACGATTGTCAGAAATCTTCTGTGTTAGCGAGTATTTCCGCTTAGGACGTGCACCTTAAATGCTTGACATTAGTTTCCGGGAAAATTAACACTGTCCATACAAAATGGACCTTCTGCCGTATAGATGATTGGATTAGAGTATTGCAATATATACTCACTCAAAAAAGAAACGCAACATACAAAAAATGGGAATTTTACTTCATATATTATTTAAACAATTTATCATATAAATAATTGATACAGAAATGTAATAATTGGCGCACTTCTTGTTCATGAGTTCTTTTACCATGGAATATAACATTTTGTCGCATATTGTCAGTAAATTAAGCAAAAACTGTCAGCATCTGTTGTGCCCACCATTTGCTTGTAACACAGGTCTTACGCTTCTTGGCATGGATTCAATTAAACGTTGAGTACGAACACGCGGTATCCTATGTCACTAATACTGAAGTGCTTGCTCTAATTGTTGCAGATTTTGCGGCGGTGGTTGTCGTTGGCGCACGCGCCGATCCAGTTCATCCCACAGATGTTCAATTGGGTTAAGATCTGGAGATCGTGATGGCCAACGGATCACATTGACATTCAGTTGCTCTAAAAAATCTACCGCTACACGTGCTGCATGTGGTCGGGCATTGTCGTGTTGAAAAATTTCTCTTTGAATGTCAATTACGGGCAATAAATGCGGCCATATAATTTCGTCTCTATACGTAACAGCGTTAAGATTACCTTGGATATGTATCAGCTGTATGTTCTTGGCGTAAGAGATAGAGGCCCACATCATAACACTGCATCCGCCTAAATTGTCTCTTTCTACAACACAGTTCTGCGCAAAACGTTCGTCTGTACACTCGTATGCGACCATCTAGCTTTTCAAGCTGAAAACGTGACTCATCGCTGAACCACACTCTTCTCCAGTTCAGTAAATTCCAAACACGAACGGTAGTACACTATTTAACCCTTGCCCGACGGTGTTGGCGTCTCAGTGTTGCTCCGACGTAAGATCTGTTTGCCCGCTATCCATGAGAGCGTAACCGATGGCGTACTGTCTGTGGTGATATACGGCGCAACCCACGGACGTTTACAGCTGTTTCTGTTGCAGCAATAGTCCTGTTCCGTAGATGGAATAATCTAATGTAACGATCCTGCGCCCGAGTTGTAACACGCGGACGGCCTGAACGTAATCGGTCTGTCGTAGTACCAAGCTGCTGGTAGCGTCTCCAAAGGCGTGAAATTGTGCTACGATGAACATTGTACGTTCTGGCAACAACATCCTGTGATTCCCCGGCCTCAATTCGGCCGATAGCGATATTCCGGGTAGCAGCCTCTAACCTTGGCATAGCGTCACCTCATCAGAATTTTATTTTACTAATGCAGTCAAGAAAAAGAAATAGCGGGGTTTTATACCGATTGTCTGAGTTAAAAAAAATACCCATGATTTGCACGTGAAAGTCGACCCTGTTTTTAGCAATGCGTAATTCATTGCGTGTTCCAGAATTCGAACACAGTTGTTCACGGGTGGATAAACTTAAATTCTTTCACCTGGAAACCTTTAATTAAGATGTAATTATGATGTTGTGTATATATATTTGAATATTTATAGGTTATTTGTCCGCAAAAAATTGATTTGAAAAAATTTATCCGATGTTACGTTTCTTTTTTTGAGTGAGTATATTAACAGAAGAATTGGAAACAAGTTATATCAACCATATACACAGGTCCTCTTAGAGCAGCAATTATATTTAACATATTGCGCCAGCATTGATACACACATAATACATGAAGATGTTAAGTTTGAAATATTTTACATATATACAGATATATCAAAATCGTACAAAAAAGAAACACTAAACAAGACAAAAACCTAAAAGAAAAATTAAAAAGGATCTAATTTATCTTAAAATATAAAGTAGAATATAATTATAGTAGATCGTGGTCACTTCATATCGAAACGTTTTGTCTATTGAATGTACACTGAAGAGAGTAGTACAATCTATGCTAATTAGTTATTCTCTTGCGCATGTAAACCGATCGCACTCAAGAAGAAAATGAATGGCGTCTTCATTTACCTGGATCGTTTATAATATGAAATCAAAATAAGTGCATTCAGTAAACTGCATCTATGACGGATATATGTATGTACCATATTAAGTTATATATCACCAACAGGGTAATAAGAGGTTGGTTATGAATAATTTACAAGTTTTCTTGATTTTAGGGCAGTTTTAAACCTTTCGATTTCTAATTATTTCCATGGGGTATACAAAGAGTTAGAAGAACACGAATGAGAGGAATAATCTTTAATTCGTATTGATTCGTAGATTCTGTCATTTTGAAGAAAATCCAATCGTGTCAGTACGAAGGACAGTTATTATAATGAAAGTTTTGCTTTTTTAATTGTAAAGGTTCCCCTCCCGTTTCAAGATAAACTGACTCAGTGCTAACGACTTTGTGTTACCCAGTGATAAGTCTAACTGCGTCATGTTGATATTGTTTATTTGTATTAATATCTAGATTTGATGATCAACTAAGCCGCAATTCAAATTCATATTCTGGTCATAACATAGAAGATGTGTAATATATGCAAAATAAATTATTTCCAGGTTTTGCCTCCTGAAGGTAAATTTTAACTTTCTTAACGCAGAAATTTGGTGATATGTTCCCTTTCATAATGTTATCAATAAAACTATTCCATTGACATCTGAATTGGCACTAAGTATTATGTTTAAGTGTTTATAGTTATCCGTGTATTAGACCGGTCCACCATTAAAAATTTAGATGATAAAAATATCTATCAGCATTCAACTGTCTGATCAACATAAAAATCTATAGTTTATTTGGTATTTGTATTTTTGTCTGGATACTTGTAATGTGTGTAATGTCTACAAATATTATATTTGTTGTCCAATAGCATATTAAAACACGATCTTTGATTTGAATAATTTAGAGTTATAAATTCAGAATTTAAATAAAGCCACATTCTTATAAACATAAGTGAATAATCATTGACAGACGAGTCAGGCGGCGAGACGAGTCAGGCGGCGGATATATCATTGACAGACGAGTCAGGCGGCGGATATATCATTGACAGACGAGTCAGGCGGCGGATATAACATTAGTTTCATTAGTCAAGTCTTTAATTCAAGACATGATTAATGAGAAACTCCAGTGGAATTGTTTACGTAACAAATCAAAACTGGTTACAAGGTTGAATATAACAATAAATGTGTTTCTGGATAATAGATCACTGTTGATCAGTGCTTGTTGATCAAATTGTGTTAACAGATCCCAAGCCCTTAGTGAGAATCATATAAATCCACCATCTCCAATGTATTCTTGCCCCAAAGAGAACTCCAACACTTTCACAAAAATGTGCAATATTAAATCATTTTCCCTCTGCCAGAGGAATGTCAACTTTGTCAAACTTAAAATCCAGGAATATATTAAGGAATCATTCATTGTGGAACCTCAACAGTATATACATGTTATAAGTAA